>VDFB02256581.1:0-39436 GCA_007258455.2 Sequoia sempervirens | reverse complement strand
CGAGAGAAATTAATATTTAAATTGCATTGAACAATATTAATTATTTAATGATTATAATATAAAGTTATAATATTAAATTATAACTTAAGTGATTCTTCTTGAGGGGTGCGCCAATATTTAATGATTATACTATAAAGTTATAATATTAAATTATAACTTAAGTGATTCTTCTTGAGGGGTGCGCCATCATCAGAAGGGGCCAAAATTGATCATTAAATTATAATAAAATATTTTGGCTGAGACTATGGAAGAATTAAAAGAATTGAAAGTGAATATTTTATTAAAACCCTATTATTGAGGAAATCGCACTTTTGAGCATTATAGTGCATTTGCCTTGGGTTTTGGGCGATTATGTGATTATTGATTTTGAGAAACTGATCAACTTGATCTGAGCAAGAGACTTTAGGGTTTCAAGTTTGAATTCCTTGGGGAACGAGCCATCTCCATCGGAAGCAATTCAGAGGGTGTGAAATACCACTTGATTTATTGCAGCAGAGGTTTCTTCATTCAGGAGGAATCACAGAGCTTCAGAGATATTCATATTCAGGGGTTTCAGAGTATTTTTTTATCCAGAGGTCTTCTATTCATCAAGGCGCCTATTCTTTGATATTCTGGAGGCATTAAAAGAAGCCGTACTGTTATTAAAAGTGTTGCTGCTGTCAGCCGTACCTGTACAGCAGGGCCGTACCATCTCATTGAGCCGTACTTCTTCTCTTCATAGAAACGCCTTCTCTTTTGGCATTGGGACACTATTCCATAAGGCGCAGACACCTGAGAGACCATTCGCCAGCATCCAGAGGGAGGAGTAAGCAATATTTATTGGGAGGCGTGCCTAATCTTCACCTTTTTGGCGTCTCAACCAGCAGACCAGGTTTTCAATAAAAATTGTTATTTTTATTATTGCATGCTATCAGATCTTTATTGTATTGATTACAGTTGAACAATAAAAGAAGCATCTTCAGTAGAACTTGTAATTTCTATCTATATTGGCCGTTAAGTATTTTATTTGAATTTATCATTTATTTTCAAGCAAAATCGCATTCTTTCATTTCATGCAAAAAACCCAAAAATTGCAAAAAAACCAAAAACGTCAGAAAAGACAAACAAAACTGTCAGATTGGAGAATAGGGGAAACTAGGGTTTCTACATCCAACAAGTCAAATAACATTGATATTGATCTATCCGACCAATTAGGTTTAACCCAACCTCTTGAATACCCTGTTTCCACATTTGCAACATTCATGGAACTGGAAATTGCCTTTTATTGAAGTACTTTATTTTAATCAAGGGAATAACGACTCTCCTAATTCATAAAAATAATACTGATGACACCATGTCACTAACTGGACACATCTGGTCTCAATCTAAAGCATTGTCAATATATTATTTCAGAATTAACTTGATTTAAAGGTTACTTCCTCATAATAGTTTTCAAACTCTATATTATCATTATCTATTATGGCTCCATCTTTCTCAGATGCCATAACCAATCTGGTTAATCTTGACATTAGATTTCATATAAGACCTCAAGTTAATAGTAATGTCTAATAATACTAAATCAGCATAATAAGCCATTCAACCCCCAGTAAATTGAACTAAGAACCTTTCAATTATTCTCCAATTTCCTCATGGCTTTTTCCAAGTTATCATTTGCATTGATTATATAAGGTTTCTAGGTTTTCATATTCATATACAATCATAAATCCTTTCTTTCAAAATCACTCATATATTCACATGTTTAAAATGTATGTAAAGTTCATATCTAATCTGGAGGACATTTTCAGCCTGGGAGGAGTCTATGCTTCTGCACCTTTAAGTCCCCCCATATTACTGCTTTGGGTTGTGTGATGAGACCTGTCATCTCTAACCCTTGAAACAGATATGTGAATGATGCAATATTGTGTTGTTTGAAGTTATGAAATTTATTATGAAATTTCTCACTAGGGAGCCAAGTAACAAAGCATTACAAAATATTCTTTAATGAATGAAATGCAACTGACAAGAGATAATAACCAGATGGTAATGAAGATGAAATGTAAGTGTTTTCAAACCTCCTTATGCAAAGATATGGCTGAACTAATTGTGGATGTGCAGCTACAGCATTTAAGTAATTTTGACAACAATTAACATGAATCTAACTAAGCCCTATGATAGTGCAAGAGACCTTTAATGCTTTTACCAGCAATGTAAGACTGAGAATTGCATGAAATGAACATTTCTGCCAAACAATTGGCATGCAAACTTCGGCTTCAACCTTCTTACTCAATACTGAAATACTGATAGTAATGGACTGATTACAATATTTCTGTTGCTTATCAGAAGCTACAGTATGACTGAAATACATGGATTTTCACATGACATGACTGCAGTTCCCTCTTACAACCAATTTGAGCATTAACATTGGCTAATACTTGACATGATAGCACCCCTAGAACTCACACAGCAGTAACTGAGACACTTTAAAAGACTTGCAGACCTGGATATATGCATATGCAATTAAATAAAATATGAAAACACCCAACCTGTATCTCACGCCTGCCCTATAGATGAAGACAACAGTCTTTATAAGTCTGATGATGCTCACAGCATGATACTGAACCCTTCTGTGACCTCCCAACAGCACCATAAATGCCCAGAACTTCTCACATGAGGTAAAGACAGGGCCCCAAGTGAGGTAAAGGCGGCACCCAAGTCTGAAAGTTACACACCAATCTTAAAGAGGTGAATAGTACTGTAGCAGCACTGTAGCGCGGGTACTATTCACGTCATTGTAGCACCAACACTAATTCTGATCTGGATTGGAGTATCCTTTTAAACTCTTGTAGAAAATGTAAATCTTCTTCCAATGAAGCACAGATTGGACCTCTGAATGAAGTCCACAATCAAGCAATAATTTGGATGATATTGCACACCCTCAAAATTGCATAACCAATGAGAGTTTTCGTTCCCAATGGCTGGAAATGGCAGAAACCCTAGCTGGCTCCTTCACCAAATAATTATATCAAACAAATATCAATTCCTAGATGCACAACAATGAGCTCTTAAGTTTCTTTTATTCTTTTCTTATGAGAGCTCAAACACTTTCCTTGCCAATGTGGGATAAAAGATATATTTCCCACTTTAATTTTTCACTTAAAGCACTTTATAAAATTAAAGTGACTTTATTATTATAAAGTTACATTATAACTTTATAATAACATTTAAATATTTTAATTATTCCTTAGTCACTTTAAAAATTAATAACTCCTAAGATAATTGTCTGTTTTATGAGCCGTCTGAACCAAGGAGTTAACCACTGCATCCATTGTGCCTCCAACTGCCTTACTAAAAAGAGTAAGGGTCCCTCTCTATCAACCACTGAATTACTATAAATAGTAAATCCCTCATTATCTGATCAAACCAATGGTGTAAAGGATTGGTGCTGCAAATGAAGCCTTTTCAGGTGCCCTGCAATAGATAGAAACCCTGATTGTCCTGAAATAGTCACTTACTATAAATAGTAAGTGTGCCAAACTGAGTCCAACGAAGGTCAAACCTGAACTCTCACTAATCACTGGAGGCGAAGCCATACCGAGTACTGCCAAATAAGACCCCCTAACCATCTACTCTAGCCTACGAGGATCAGGAATAGGCTAAACCATCCACAGTCATGGTCACGCTAAAAAGGGGACATTACAGATTGTCAGAACGTAAGTCGTCTTCTTTAAGACTAGAATACCGTGAATAGGTATAGACTAGTCAGGTATAAGATAATAGCCCTTTAGAAAGGCAATTAGAAAGTATATGTATTTCTAATACGTTTTACAACCCTATTATTACATGGCAACATAAACACAATCAAGTGTGCACCCTAACCCTAGGGAATTAGTTGTCTTCCTACTTCCATAGAAATATGAGCGTCTGAGAACATAGGTTTTCCACTCATGGTTAATCCACCATCATAGATTTACATAACTTCATAACTTGACAATGACAGCATAGTACTTCTACATAATACCATTCCCAACATCATAATTCATGCAAGCATACACTTAACATATGATATCCTAAATATTATGACAATACCTTCTAGTTATCTTTGTTTAGCCAATACACCCACATGCTTCTATCATAGAAGTTAAATGTATATCAAAACAAATAAGATTTCTCCAATCAACATGCATGCTAACTCTATATAATATGCAATCATCATTTTTACAAGCACTTGCAATCATAAGCAAACATGACATCAAATAGAAAAGAATAATGGATAAGAAAGACTAGCATGCCTGGAAATTTAGCTTCCAATGAAGAATTGGCTCTCAAAGCTTAATACCAAAAATTCCATTTGTTCCTCCTTCCACTTTCAACTTATCTCCATTTCTAACCTCTTTCCCAACACTCAAAAACTCACAAACAAATAGCTCTCAAACACTCAAAGAAATCTCTCACTTGTCACATCTTGCACTCAAAACTTTGCTTTGCACAAAGAACTACAGTTGAACAATAACAATGAAAAACAAATGGATTCCAATCAAATAACAAAAACTAAGAGGCTTCCCTCTATTTATAAGAAATTCTGAGAAACTTAATGCTATAGATCAGCTCCTTGAATTGCCACCTCTAAAACTGAAAACCAATTCTACCTCTAAATTGGTCGACTAAGCAAATTGGTTGAAACATGGCAGCTGAAAGCATCAAAAACTAGACACATATACAGTCCTAAATAAAAACAGTTCCAAACACATGGCTTAGTCACCCCATTTAAGCCAGCTTGTGGCATTTTTACCAATTCAGACATTTGCTATAATTTCCCTCTAGCTCTCTACTTCTCAACGTGGCTATTATTATGCTAGGTTTCTGCTCGTAGCGCCTAGAATGGAAACTGCCTTTCTAATACAAAACAAACTCTATATGCTTTCTGACCAACTTGTGGCGCTTTAACAAGTCCAACACCTTTTTATCTGCTATGTGTGGCTTTTCAATATACAGCAAACTTAACATTTAAATGCATTATCATTCCCTTTATATGGCACAGCAAATACAAGCGCAACATTATAGTTTTAACTTCTTAAATGAATGTTGTTTATATTGTATTCTATGCGCCTCATTTCATATGCTTTAATGCAGCTATTCTATGTTTATTCCATCGCATATATATGTGTAGCATCCAATTTAAACATTGTTTACTTTACTTGCATTATATATGCATAGCATTGTTTACTTAACTCGCATTATATATGCATTCACATCTTTTCATATTATTCATTATATATATATATATATATATATATATATATATATAATAATGCTTTACTATTATAATATATATATGTATTAACGCATATATTAAAATCATTCAATTCTCGTGGTCGAATGGGCGGGTGCCACTCCACAATGGTATGTGTGGAGTGGCTGACTCATTGGCAAGTGAAAGGGATTTTGGGTGTGTGAGGTGGCGAAAATTTGGCTTGATCACCAGCGTTCACATTTATGATTTGAAATGCTAGTACTCACAGGATCTTGTCATGTGATTAATGCATGCCCTATGCCTTATGGCATACTGAAATATGCCCCTTAATTTTTTCTTGGATTTTCGAGCACAAAAACCAACACACCACCAATGATTAGCGTTAGGCCCAAATGATAACCAACTTCAAAGTAACCTTCGCCAAGAATGTTCACCAAGATCCTTTGAAAGGCAAGATGATAGCATATGGCGATGGGATCTTAGCAACAATTGAATTTGAATTACAAACTGGAAATGAAAGTAGGCGGTGATTTGGCCATAAAGATTCCATGCTAAGACTTATTCAGTGGGGGGGAAAGATATTACAATGAAGAAAAATGCATCCGCTTTTCAGCAAGCATCCACTCAGCAGTAGGGATTCACCACTTAATCAGTGCATGAGATATGAGAGATTTAATTATTCATTTCTCCACAGTGGCTGTCAACCATCCAGGGGTTACAATGTTTGAAAATAAACACAAAGTAAATGCAAAAGTTAAATGACTGGAACAGCACTACTATTTACAGTCTTACAATGCCAAATATCTGAAAATTACAAGTGCTAAAGATGTACAATCAATCAAGTGATGAAAGATGATTCTCCCAGCTTCCAATCTTCTCAATCTTCAGTATTACAAACCAAAATCTGAATTATTATCAATCTGATATAGTAAACCAGCAAACTGAGATTTCTTACCAGCAACTAACCATCATTAAATTGTTCATATGTTCACCCAAAAAGCTCCTATCTCCTCCAAATGGACTGCACATGAAACTAGCAGCATAGATGCCCAAGAAATATTGCATAACATGGAAACAACTAAGTCTGTTATAAAATGCCAACAAACTCAAATGCAGACCAGCAACTGAGCAATCATCAAAATGCTTTTTTCAATCTCAAAAACTCCAACAGAGCGCTCCAAACTTTGACCACAGCTTCCTTAAAACTGGGCAACCAGCAAACAAAGGTTAAACAATGCATGGGAGCCACCATGAGGAAAGTTTGACTTCCAATTAACATCAAAGAGATGGTACGGCCCTAGAAAAGGGCGACCTCTTCTAATAAAATGAAGACTTTGCTATAAAATCTGAGCTTTTGCAATTAGGGTCGCCTTAAAGCATGGAAATGATATAAACAAATACCCATAAGCAAATAAAAATCATACAAAGAGCTATATTTGAAAATCTCCTTCAGCCATGATATAACCAGCAAACACAAAAATGGAAACTCTCACCAAAAACATCAACGATGAAGCTCAATAAGCACTTCTGAATGAAGCACACTCCCAATTGACGATCTAGGGAACCATAGTTTCAGGCCCAAAGAATGGTATGAATGCTAAGCTCCCGCTTAGCCAGGTTCTGAAATCAATCCACAGCATTTCGATAAGTTAACAATAGATGATGAATGAATCAGCAAAATCCTGTATTTAAAGAGTTTGAGGTGACTTCAGTTTCCTCTAAAAGGGACACCCAACTCCTTTAGCAATAATTTAATTTTAAAATGCACTTAATTCTCCATCTTCCTAGGCATCCACATCACCTTGACAAATATTAAAACATATAAATGTTTAATTCCTTCATGAGGGCGTCCAAACTCAAGAATAATCAACCTTAGAAATATTAAATGAATCTCCTGATGAGGTGTCCACCCTCAAAGTTCCCCCTTTTAAAATAACATAAAATTATTGTGCTAGGCCAAGGGGTCAAAAACACATTATAATAATGAAATGATTTAAATAAATCATTTCTTTAAAATCCGCCTCAGAAAGCCAAATTCAGAAATACTCAACTGCCCTGCCTGAAGAAGAAAGCTCACTCAACTGTTGCCAATCTGAATACTACCAAAAATAGAACTTACTAAAAATAGTAAATTTTGAAAAGTTGCCCAATGCCTTTGCATGTCATATCACTGTGAAGCTCTCTGAAAACCCAGAAAGAATTTGCAATCCAAATCTCGAAACTCCAACATACAGGCTAAAAATAGCAAGTTCCGAGAAAGGTTGTCAGATGGAGATGCATGTTACACCATTCTGAAGCTCTTCAAAAACCCAGAAAACTCCACCAGACATGCATCAAAAACACTTACATGCAAACCTTCAAAAATGCTTCAGAACCCCAATAAAATAGGAAACCCTAATTTTACCTCTGACGAGCCTACGGGCTTCTGGAAATAGGCTATCAGTCACATAAGAGAGTATGACTAAGATGGGGACATTACACATACGAAGCTCAGTGACACGATTATTCAAAGCACTCATAACAGGGTGGTGAGCACGGGTTATTAAGGCTTTCGTGAGCTAGCATTCTGGCAATCCTTTGATTTCCTCACCACCAGGCTCGCATTAATATTTAGCAGTCTTTCCTAAATTGTTATGGCTAGGTTCATTCTACAAGTAATAGCGAAGGAATTAGACATTGGTAGTATGGACACTCCTATCCAACTCCTTAGCTCCAAGCGTCAGGTGGCTTTTCTTGGTCTGGTGACATCACTCTGACTAAGTCGGATCATTCATCACCTTGATTACCTTACGTTTGCAGCGATAATGTGCATCGCAGGGAAGGGTTTCATGGCAAGCGCTAAAAGGCTATAGGCTGAACACTAATATATCTTCAAGGGTTTTGGCGGGGCTGTTAGATGTGAAAGTGTCAAAGGCAGAGGCGAAGGTGATAATGAAGCGATTGTTCAAGAAGGACTTGCTAGTGGGGTTGGAGGAGACTCTGGCTGTGGCTTCCTTGGGTGTTGGCTTTCCCCACCCATGCGATTTAGAGCTCCTGGCAGACCCGAACGCCTAGTTAAATTTTATCCCTTCTTACTAGATATCAATGGCTTGGAGTTGATGGAGCATTGGTGACTAGCATTGGTGGGGGTGGATTTTCTGAGAAAGAAATACCGGTTGGTGGCAGTCCACAACTCGACATAGAAGTATGAATTTCGCGTCTTCGCGAAGAACAATGTCTAGTAACTGGGTTGGGGTGTGTTTTTCTGTTTGGTCGGGTGGGTGGTTTGGTTAATGGCTTCTAGGGTTGTGTGTGTCCAGAATAGTTGTGGCCTTAATATAGTAAGATATATGATCATAGCATGTATTGGTGCGATAGTAGCTAGTTTTGGGGATATTGATCCTGTGTGGTCTTTTTGGGGGATATGTTTGTCTGGTTAACAATAGCACCCATCATTGCCCCATTGTCATGGGCTAGAATTGTTTTACCTTTTTTGATATCAATATAATACATTATCTTACCTATCAAAAAAATAATAATTTAATTGCTAATCATATATATATATCTGTGTGTGTGTGTGTGTATTATTAAATACGTATATATATACATTTATATTATTATTTTAACATCTTATAATAAGTACATATATATATTTATTTATAAGTATATATAAAAAGTGTGTGTGTGTGTGTATGTCCAATCGATTTCCCATGTATATGATGTATTCATGTATGAGTATACGTAAGTATTTCTATATACGTATGCATACACGCATATATGCTCATATACATGAGTTATCGCATATATGGATATATACATTTAATGTATATACGTATAATTAATGTATGTCTAAAACACACAGAGTGGAACATATACCCAAAACAGAGATTCAGTCACTTTAATAAAAACCAAAGAAACAACCAAAGGAAATCAAAGACAATTACTCTAACATTCAAATCATTCCAAAAGCTATGACCAAGGGTTTAATTACTGACACATATCCTAGACTGACTTGACTGAACTTGTCTAACCTAGGCTGTGAGTGTGTGATAGCTCAAGTAGGCACATTAGTGGTTGCCATACCAACCTCATCTCCTGGATGATACTCTCCCTCTCCTCATTGGAGCGCTTGATTCTTTCCTGCATCCAACTTAGTGCATCATAAACGTAGTTAACCGATCACATGAAAATCATATTCATCATATATCATTTGCATCATTAAAGCATTGTAAAGGTATTCACATCATAATGCATATTTATGTATTTCATTCATCCTTTGAACATATTAAAGTCATAATTTTGCATTTAATATCATATTTACTCATAAAGGTAAAAGTAATATGGTAACTGAGAAATGGGGTGTAACATTTTAGGTGCCCAGGGAACCGATTTAAACATAGTTTTACCCATAGATGAAAAACTCACAGGTTACTTGCAGAAATCGCGAGTACTTGCACGCAAAACTATTGAACACACCCAGAGACTAAGAGGGGGGGTGGATTCTTTCAACACAATACAAACTTCAAACCCTTAAACCAATAACAAAAAGATATAGCAGTTTAAGTCCTCAACAACTTCAGCAATGAAAGATATAGCATTTCTTACTCTAATCGGATCAGCAGGAACGAGAAGGAAACAGACAACACACACACACACATGCACAAGGAGACACCATATTTACGTGGAAAACCCAATGAGGGAAAAACCATGGTGAGAGTTAACTGACAATAATATAAAGGCTCACTGCCAAAAAGGACTTGCAAACCAAGGCTCACTACCTCAGCGCAAGATACAAACGTCTTGCGGATCTAAAGCAAACACAACTTCAGGCGCAAGATACAAGGACCTGATGAGATTCACTATCTTGGAACAAGATACAAAGAGTTTATACAAAATTACAATATTTGTCAACAATTCACTCTATTGACTAAGGCATTAAGGCACATCTAATCTTTCCTCTTCACAATGTAGCACTAACTTTGTTGGATACTCAATACAATTCACACACACACACACACTTCTTCACACTTGTACCCCTACTCACTCTTGTTGCATCCAAACTGATCTTGCATATATATCCACCACAACTCTTCAAAACTTCAAATAGGTCGGCCAGGAAGAAGATAATTAATGAATTCAACAAGTCGGCCACCAAAACATAATGTTGTCCTATTCCGAAGATAGAGAGGACCAAAAACAAACTTAATACATCTTTCAATATGATCCAAAATAATTCACATGCTAGCGCACACAATCTAAGTCGGCATCAAGTGAAATGTGTAGAGAAATATGAAGCACATAACCTGTTAGCTCAAAATCATTATTACAATTGAATTTGCTCAAGACGATTCTAACCAAGATAGGTCAGGACCCAAATCTAACTTAACACATCTTCAATTGCTGGCATAGACCCCCAAGCACATGGCGCAAGCAAATGAACAAGCCCCGTTGGCTAGATATCCATAAATAACCAAGAAAGCCAACCCAAGACACAATGCAGCACCAAAGCGGCCAATCAGCATCGTGTGGATCACATGGGGATGTTCAATGAACATCCAACAACACTTCCATACCCTTCCTTTATACTGCCATTCCATCAACAACCACTACAGATCAAACAAGAACAGAAAACTACATTCCAAAAACACAAAATGCTTAATCATGAGATATAACATTAACATATCAACTTGCGGACCACTTCAGCACATGAAATTGGAACTGAGACACAGCATAGACATTGAGAGCACATTCACCAAGCCGCAGGAGCAGACATCAATGCGAAGAAATGCGGAGCATTTCCCAAACCAATCTAGACAACCAACAACATTGGCAACCTTTTGCAATTCACAGAATCTCCTCAGCAACATGGGTGACCTAAAGAGATAGGAGTGCAACATCCACAGAGCACTAACATTGAATCCCAAACCGTAGGACCAAATCTTCAACAGTGGAGAAATGTGGAGCGTTCTCCCATACAGACTTCAATGAAGCTTCTAGAAATAGAAGCACTTAAGCAACTTGCGTAGGCCAAAACTTTCTTTCAGCAACACGTGCTTCATCAGGAACATCAGGAGAGAGCATAAGATATACTGCAGACCTTCAGCAACATCTCTCCATTGTCAACAACACTTTTAATGCTTTGAATCCTCTTCTTAATATATGTTACACCCTATTCTGTTGTTACTTATTTACTATTACCTTGATGGGTAAAAAAGCTTTAATATATGATTGTGTTTTGTATATAAATCTTGATGAATGAATGTTCAATTCAATTTAATATTTTAAAGGTTCTGAAGATGAAAATATATGATGCATGTGAATGTAATGTTATCAGCTAACTACTGTTGTGATGCACTAAGTTGAATGCAGGAACAGATTTGAACCCCCGAAAGAAAGGGGGAGTATCACTCAAGACAAGAACTTGATTTGGTAACCCTTGATGAGCCTAATTGAGCATACACACTCACATCCTAGTTGGTCTACCTGAATTAAGATAGTACGAGAAATGGTAAGTAACCTTCTTTTAGGGTTTGAGTATGTTTTGTATTGGTATGTGGTTTTAGTCTTTGAATGTTCTTGTTTGGGGATATGTGATTGAGTCTTTGTAATAATTATAAGTTCTTTTTCGTATTTTGGTTTATATAATAGTCGATGGATATATACATGGAATGTATATATATATGGATGCACATGTCCCCGATAACTCATACATATGAATATACACATACATGCATATACGTAGGTAGACGTACTTACATATATTCATGTACGGATATATCATGTGCATGGGAGTATCGATTGGACAAACAAGACATATATATATACATGTTATGTATATATGCACCAATCGATGAATATGTGAATTTATGTCTTTAAGTATGGATATTAAAATAATATTATATATCGATATATATGTATATAATTACGCTAATATAAATGTACATACATATATATTAATGTATTAATATATGTATATATGTTTATATAATTATTTTAATATATGTTTATATATATTCAATTGGCAACTAATGCATTTAATAATCATGTGAATATAACTATATGTATATATATATATACAATAATGAAATATATATATATATATATTGTTTGATATATATTAAAAGCGCTTTGTAATGAACATAGCACATTATTTAAGCGCTGCCATATATATTATAAATGGCTAAAGTAGAATGTTGGGCATAAAGCGCATAAACGAATAAGTCAAAAGGCTTATGAAACACGCATAATGTATTAGCAAATGCTGATTCAAATGATGTTGACTTTTTCTAAAAACTACACGTGAAATAAGGCGCGTAAAGTATGAAAGGTGGCGCCATATTTTGCAGAGAGTGGTAACTAAAACAAGCCTATTTCCTACGCCATATCCAAGCAAATCCATCAAATAAACATGAGACTCAGTCTAAACCATGAGCTGGCTAAGATAGTCGACTTATATTGCAATAGGAAACCTATAGGTTGCATTTTTTGAGTTTAATCTTTACTGTCATCAAGATATAGGTGACTCATTCTTAACTGAGAAGCTGGACTGTGTAGGTGTTTGCAAACTAGTGTTTTGATCAGCCACCTCTCACCTCTTGAGCCTAGTCAATGCATTTAGAATAGGAAGGTGGCAGATTTGATAGCTTATTTGTAGCATTAAGATGCTCAAATTTTAGTATATATAGAGGCATCCTCTCTACCCTTTGTTACAATTATTCGTTCTGATTTTCTTATCGATCATTTTGCTGTAGTTTTTTGTGCAAGCATAATTTTGAGAGTTTTGGTGAGAAAGAGAGTTGTCTTTGTGAGTTTGCAATTGTTGAAAGCTTTGTGAAGAGGCTAGAATTTGGAGATAAGTTGGGCTTAGAAGAAGTAGCAATCGTGATTGTCAAAGCTAAATTTGGAAAGCAGTATTATCAGTTGGAACTATAAATCCAAGCATGCTGATTTCTATTCCTCTATTATTTATGTTTGAAAGGTTATTTATTTATAAATGCCTTTGTTTGGGAAAGATTGATTTTGAATGCATGATAAGATTGTTTTTATGAACTTGATTTATTTCCTAGCTTGGGATAATCTTGTGTGATTCATGGTCGAGTCTTGAATTGGTGAAACCCTTTTATATGGGAATACATATATACTATATTGGAATTTGTGTGGCTTTAATGCTACTAGAACTATACTTAGTTTGTCAAGACTATATGGATGTTGCATGAAAAGTGAAATGTGGAATATGTTGCTATCTTATAGTACTTTTATAAAAATGTCATTTTGAACATGAGTCGGTAGCTTGGTTATTCTTGAGATTAGATAATCCATGGGAAAGGGAGTACCCCAATTGGCCACATAATATGTGTGCATGTATGGTTAGCATGTTATACCTAGGGTTAGTTAATCCATGGGAAAGGGTGTAACCTAGTTAGTCAATTTGTTATAATCTGGTTATTCGCGGGGTTAGAATAATCCATGGGAAAGGGAGTAACCTAGTTATTTAGTTTGTCAAGTCTTGGTTATTCCTAGGGTTAGGATAATCCATGGGAAAGGGAATAACCTTGTTGGACAGTTTGTTATGTCATCACCTTAGATTGAATGTGTGTTATGATTGTGAATGGTCCATATCAAATCGAGCTAAAGGGTGGGTGGGCAGATTACTTGCACTCAAAGTACTAGGTGTTGAATTCTTTGGCCAAAGTAGTGTAAGTAGCCACTGTTTACACTATCAGGGCACTGTGATCCAAGATTGCATCCTAGGCAGGATATCATGCATGTAGGTTGTAGCAAATGTATGGTAGCTCTCGATATGTGGGACACAACACTATGCTCAAGAAGGCCAGAATTATGGGGTTACCAAACCAATCTCTTCGTCGAAGGGTAGGGTCATCTTACCAGTTAGGTAGACGTGCGGGGGACCGGACTAAGTCCATGGTTAGCAGAAAAGCGTTTGAGTGATGCTCTCCCTCATACAGTTGGCGGTAAAGATTTGAGGATGTAGCGGCAGTTTGGGGACACCTAGAATGTATGCACTAGTGATGGGGACATCTAGGAGGTAAGATAGTCGACTTATATTGCAATAGGAAACCTATAGGTTGCATTTTTTGAGTTTAATCTTTACTGTCATCAAGATATAGGTGACTCATTCTTAACTGAGAAGCTGGACTGTGTAGGTGTTTGCAAACTAGTGTTTTGATCAGCCACCTCTCACCTCTTGAGCCTAGTCAATGCATTTAGAATAGGAAGGTGGCAGATTTGATAGCTTATTTGTAGCATTAAGATGCTCAAATTTTAGTATATATAGAGGCATCCTCTCTACCCTTTGTTACAATTATTCGTTCTGATTTTCTTATCGATCATTTTGCTGTAGTTTTTTGTGCAAGCATAATTTTGAGAGTTTTGGTGAGAAAGAGAGTTGTCTTTGTGAGTTTGCAATTGTTGAAAGCTTTGTGAAGAGGCTAGAATTTGGAGATAAGTTGGGCTTAGAAGAAGTAGCAATCGTGATTGTCAAAGCTAAATTTGGAAAGCAGTATTATCAGTTGGAACTATAAATCCAAGCATGCTGATTTCTATTCCTCTATTATTTATGTTTGAAAGGTTATTTATTTATAAATGCCTTTGTTTGGGAAAGATTGATTTTGAATGCATGATAAGATTGTTTTTATGAACTTGATTTATTTCCTAGCTTGGGATAATCTTGTGTGATTCATGGTCGAGTCTTGAATTGGTGAAACCCTTTTATATGGGAATACATATATACTATATTGGAATTTGTGTGGCTTTAATGCTACTAGAACTATACTTAGTTTGTCAAGACTATATGGATGTTGCATGAAAAGTGAAATGTGGAATATGTTGCTATCTTATAGTACTTTTATAAAATGTCATTTTGAACATGAGTCGGTAGCTTGGTTATTCTTGAGATTAGATAATCCATGGGAAAGGGAGTACCCCAATTGGCCACATAATATGTGTGCGTGTATGGTTAGCATGTTATACCTAGGGTTAGTTAATCCATGGGAAAGGGTGTAACCTAGTTAGTCAATTTGTTATAATCTGGTTATTCGCGGGGTTAGAATAATCCATGGGAAAGGGAGTAACCTAGTTATTTAGTTTGTCAAGTCTTGGTTATTCCTAGGGTTAGGATAATCCATGGAAAAGGGAATAACCTTGTTGGACACTTTGTTATGTCATCACCTTAGATTGAATGTGTGTTATGATTGTGAATGGTCCATATCAAATCGAGCTAAAGGGTGGGTGGGCAGATTACTTGCACTCAAAGTACTAGGTGTTGAATTCTTTGGCCAAAGTAGTGTAAGTAGCCACTGTTTACACTATCAGGGCACTGTGATCCAAGATTGCATCCTAGGCAGGATATCATGCATGTAGGTTGTAGCAAATGTATGGTAGCTCTCAATATGTGGGACACAACACTATGCTCAAGAAGGCCAGAATTATGGGGTTACCAAACCAATCTCTTCGTCGAAGGGTAGGGCCATCTTACCAATTAGGTAGACGTGCGGGGGACCGGACTAAGTCCATGGTTAGCAGAAAAGCGTTTGAGTGATGCTCTCCCTCATACAGTTGGCGGTAAAGATTTGAGGATGTAGCGGCAGTTTGGGGACACCTAGAATGTATGCACTAGTGATGGGGACATCTAGGAGGTATGCACCAATATTGGAGACATCTAGATCATTGTATTTTGTTTGTATATTGTTGTACCCAAAACAATTTTTTGGCTTCATTAAGGCATTTTGATTAATATGGTCTAAACCTTGTAAAATTGTCGTCAAAAGTCAGCTTTTTTCCAAACAAAGTATGGGCTTTTTGTGGGTTTATTATCTAGAAGATACTGGCCAAATTTGAAAATTTTGAAAATTAGGGTTTCCGAGCCCCTATTTTTTAGAAAAAAAACCCTAAAAATAGGATCTTTCCAAAATTGACTAAAAAATATTTTTGATTGGCTTATTTCACTTCATGATCACATTTGTGAAGTCAGAATCAAGAAAAAGTCAGTTTAGCTCTAGTGGGTCTTCTTCACTTTTTTAGGAGAAAAATTAGGACCTCTGAAGTCATCAATGGCAGATGGCCAGATACCAGGTGTCGAAATCCAAGCCTCAAACACTCCAGTGAAGATTCTATGGCAAAAGATGTTTGAAATGATGCTTCGTTACGGAGGGGATTTACGTCAAGGTGAAAATGCTTGATAACTATGGAAATAAAAGTGCCCCTATTGGCCAAGGGTGCCCAAGGTTTCAGAGGCTCAAATCAACCTTTCGAGATTTGTCACTTCCAAGAAGTCTTCTGTGGAATTTTGCCAGCTTCGAGATGAGCTTGCTAGCCAGTCTAGAAGATTTGTCTAACACCTGAATTTGAAGATCAAACGAAGAACAGAGGAGAACAAGGGAGATGAAATTAGTCAAACTTTGACTAACTCTAGTGGACAAAAGCGAGCCTTGTAGGCCAGGCACTCCCAAGAATTCAAGGCATCAGATGTCAATTTTTGCATTGACTACCTCTAGATGATCTTCTCAACTTCAGCTTAGCTTCGCAACAGATTTGTTCGCCAGTTCGCAGGACTTCACAAATGGCAGCCGCGGTTGAGCGAATGGACCATCAAAAACGAGGTTAGGCCAGAAGATGCAAAAGCAAAGCAACCTTGTTGGCGGGGGTGCCCATCATTTTGAGCAGCTGGATATGGCTTTGGTTGTCTTCTTACAGAGCATCTGCTCCAGCATCTGTCGGCTTACCACGATGAATCAGTAACAAGTCTACAGGACCTGTCTAACACCTGAATTTGAAGATCGAATGAAGAACGAAGGAAGTAAAATTAGTCAAAATTTAGCTCTCTGGTTTGGGAAAGCGAGCCATGTATCCCAGGGCACCCAAACTTTTGAGGTATCTAATGCAGCTTTTTGAGCAAATGACACCTAAGATATTTGTCTCAGACATGATCAGTCTTCGCAACAAGTCCCTCAACGGATGAATCAGAGTTGCCAAACGACCGGAATCAGGAGTTAAACAAAAGGTTAAAGTCAAGGTCAAATTGTGAGTTCAGAGTAAAAAGAGCCCCTGCTAGTCAGGGGTGCCTAGGGTTATGAGCCCTCAAATACAGTTGTTAGGGTTTTCCAAGATATTGATCCTATTCAGAATTCTTCAAGCTTTCCATTGGATATCTCAACCTGATCAGAAAAGTTGTCAGTGGTTAGCAGCTGCATATTGAATGAAGATCAGAGCACGAAGGACAATATTAGGAACATGAAAAAATGGTTAAGTCTGGAAATAAAAGAGATCCCTGTAGCCCAAGGGCTCTCAAGATTTTGACTGGTCAGATGCAATTTTTAGGACTTATGCCCTCTAGGAGATCTTGTTCAGATTTGGTCCAACTCCGCAGTGAACTTTCAGCCAGCTCGGGAGATTGGTCAAGTGTTGGGAGTTGCAGGCTGAAGGGAGGTCAAAATCGAGTTCAAAATGGTGAAAATCCTTGAAAATTTGACTTTCTGATGGGAAAAAGCGCCCCTGTTGGCCAGGGGCGCCAAAGTTTTCATGGCTCAGAACTCAGAATTAAGGTTTGCAACCTGAAGAAGTTCCTTGTCAATTTTGATCTGCTCTTCAACAAGACTGTCAACCAGCCTACTGGATTCATTAGTCATTCAGAATCAGTGATCAAACAGAGGCTTCGGTGACGTTTGCAAAGGCTAAAAATTAGGAGATTTCAAAAACTTTTCTAAGTCTGAGAATAATGGTGCCTAAAGTCAAACTTTGACTTTGAAGATTTTCAAAATTGAAGTGCTTTGGCCACCCTATAATGGAGGGATTTTTGAACTCAACTTAAAATAATAATAAAACTTCAGTTTCACCTCCAAATCGAACTACAAACACTCCATTTTTCTTGCATGTGGCATATTTCCTCTTTGCATGTTGAGTGGCACCTATTTTAGGGTTTTATCTTCATTCAGTTAAATGAATTGAGGTCCAATGAGAATATTTCATCCTAAATTTAGGGTTTTACTTGCATGGGATGCCTTGATTCATGAAAATTCTTTGTTAAAGCATTTGGGTGTCCATTTTCTTCATCACAATTGAAGGAAAACACATTTTCTCGTGCAAGCAAGATTTGGAGGCACTACAGGAGGAATTTTTCAATGTTCTTCGCAGTTCCAAGTCCAGATTACCCAGAAGGATAATTTTCCAAATTCTATCTTTTCAGCACATGCTTGGAAGACTTCATCAGATTGGATAGAAGGCGATTTTCTTGAAGACTGATAGAGGCAGAAAATAATTTCTATCTTCTCCCCCTCACATTTCTTTGTATATCCCTTCAATGTTGGTTTTATCCAAAGTAAGCGGCGGTTTTCACAATTTTGGTCCATCTGGAGTTCGTTGACACGGTATTTTGCGATAAAACCCATGTTCTAAATTTTTCAAAGAAAAATTGCTTTGAGTACTTTCACTTTTTAGCGTCATGCTTTCCCAAAATTCTTTGCATCTTTGAGTGAAGTCAATTTTTTGAAAGCGAAAAGGAAATTGGGTTTGATAGGCTGATGGCGCTTCTAAAACCATATGCCGGCTTTTTCCGGAAAATTTCCCTGGTACCCTCTGACCTCAACCATTTACTAAAAGCATGCCTAAGTAAAGGTGCATTTTCAAATTTCACGATAACCGGGTGGGCAGGGAATTTAATTCTCACAAAA
This sequence comes from Sequoia sempervirens, assembly GCA_007258455.2. Classification (NCBI taxonomy): domain Eukaryota; kingdom Viridiplantae; phylum Streptophyta; class Pinopsida; order Cupressales; family Cupressaceae; genus Sequoia; species Sequoia sempervirens. The sequence goes on along the minus strand of VDFB02256581.1, from coordinate 20,542 downwards.
ACCCATATGCGAGGAATTTTACCGAGGAGATGAACAACCCGTGCCTTACTTTTCCGAAAAGTGTACCAAAGCACTTTTTACCGAAATTTCCAGCATTTAATAGGTTTTGCCAAAGAAACATTTTTCTCTGAAAACTACGTCTTGGAATTTTTCGTAAAAATTGCCCCTCGACAAACTATTGCAACTCACGAAGCTATTTTAACTCAAAGGAAAAGTTGTAGTACTATGCGACACAATCGCGTTCGGTTTTAAAGTGCGGAGTTCCTTTCGGACTAAATTCAAGGTCGTAGGTCTTGGAATTCCCGCGATTTCATAGGAAGAGTTCAGCACCCATTTACTTGAAGCTCATACGGAAGTTTGGTTGAGACAATTTAAAAGCGGGGAGCAATCACTCAAAGTCACATGGACACCATACCTAAATGCGGATTGAAGTAGCCTTCAAGGGCGTTTAGAGGAGTTGAATCTGGCGTTGCAGAATTTCGCGTCTGCTTGACATGATTCGAGAACATTTCCTCCTGAGGATAAGAGTATTCCTTGATCAAATTTGTGGTTTCATCATGCAACACTTTTCCATTGAGAAGAATCAGAAAAGCGTTGAAGCATCAAACTAGAACAAAACAGAGATCATCACTCTAGTTACAGAGCCGCCAGAGTTACCAATCAGTAAACTGTCAGTTTCAGTGTTAAGATATTTCCAGGATTGCTCAAGTTGCTGACAAGCAGTGAATTGATAGTTGATACATGTGACGACCTCCAGATGATGAGGCAATTAACTTCTTGGACGAATTAATTGCTCGAGATCACAACCAGTGAACAGGACGTCCCACCTCTTCAAGATAGACATTTGACACAACAGTTAGCTTGATGCCTCTTTCCAAGTTAACTCGCTGTCCCACCTTTGTGCACCTCTATTTTACAGTCACCTATGTGGAGCTTTCAATTAGGCTTTAGTTAACTGATGTTAGTTATATATTGACTCTCATATCAATAAGGACTTGCATGTTGCAAGGTCCAATTAGTTTAGTTTAGCATTAGTTAACTGAGGTAGTTTTTCCAGTTAACGATTAAGTTGCATACATTTAGACTTGGTAATAATTCTTGCATGCTTGCAAGACTAATGTTAACTCAAGGAGATTTTAGGGTTCCCTACTCCTTTGAAGTTCTATAAATAAGAACACCCTTGCGCAATGTATTTTAACTTTTGTTGTGATAACAAATTGATGTGCCCACCTTGCCATGCAATATTGCTATTCTGTATTTGTTCACTTAGTTAAATATAAAGTTGGTTTGATCGTTTATTGTATCTGTGTCTCATCATGCAATTTGTTGTCCCAAATTTATTCTTGTTGTTTTAATAATCTTTCTCTCATATCTACACCTCAAATAGAGTATTTTACCTCCTTGGGAATTTAGAGATAGAGATATCGTTTGATGTCGTTTCTAGTAATCTTGATTTCAGCCTACACCTCGGATAGAGTATTTTACCTCCTTAGGAATCCTAAGATCAAGCTTTCCGTTTAATGTTTGTTTCCAGTAACCTACTTTCAGGCTACACCTCGAATAGAGTATTTTACCTCCTTGGGAATCCTGAGAACTAGTTTACCGTTTGATCTTGTCTCCAATAACCTTTATTTCAGCCTACACCTTGGATAGAGTATTTTACCTCCTTGGGAATCCTGAGATAGAGTTTATCGTATACCATTCCCAATTGCTCCTAATTCCTCTTGCTCTGTTTTTCTAGAGGAAATAGGATAGTTTTAGCGTTAGCCTAGTTGTAGTTAAAATCTGCGGAAACCAGAGAAAACCTTAGCTGCAATGTTCTTGGTTTTATAACCTTGTGCCTCTATCAACTGAGTCAAAAAGATAGGAATTTAGAATATTTTACATTTTTACGCATATCAGCAAAAGAGGGAGCTTCCCCTCCTAATTTGAAGAGCTATTAATACTATGCATAGTTGTTTGTTGCCAATGCGCACTCCAGAGGTGCAAATTGAAACGCCAACATATATCTATATCATTGAGCTCATGGAAGCTATGAATTTAAACATATAACTCTATTCTTATATGAGAAATTGAAAATGGGAAATGTCATCAAGAAATTAAGTAATGTGAAATCGTTGTTTGAAATATTGAAAAGTTTCTTTGTTATGCAATGGGAAAGTTTGAAATGGTTATGTTTCAAATTGCATCTTCTTATTCAAATGGAAGAGAAAAATTTTATTGCCATAATGTTAATAGTATAAACTATTCACTTATGGGTAACACATAGTAAAAACAATGGGTAGAACAATGGGCATGTTACAATATGTCATTATGAAACCAACTTCACTAACAGAATTCATAACCAATACTTCTTTGATTAGGCATGACATCCAACCATGAACTTCAGCAATCATCAGATAAGGCATCACATCCAACCATGAACTTCAGCAACCCATTAGATAAGGCATGATATCCAACCATGAACTTTAGCAACCATCAGATAAGGCATGACATCCAACCATGAACTTCAGCAATCCTCCCATAAATCAATATTAGCCCAGACTGAATATAACAATGACAACCAATGCCAAGAACTAACAACCTTCCTTATTTCTCAAGAGCCGACATCAATGACAACCAACAATTAGTGTTGACATCAATGAAGCAAAACAACTTCACAACAATCTCCCACAAACATGTGCTTGGCAATCCGCAAATAAAGTGTTAGAAGAAAACAAGAACCAACCCGACCAATGGGTGTTGACATCAATGACAACAATTTATAACTCAAAAGCTGGTAGCGAGTAGCTTCACTTCAAGGAAGCCGCTTTTGGTTTTCTGCCGGAACTTCATTTTGTGATTTTTTGAAAATGTGTGAAAACTTGTGATTTTTTCTAGAAAACCTGTCAAACCTTAGTTAAAAAAGGAAAAAATATAAACATTAAAATGTTTGACACCATTCTGAGTCATTTTCGATGTGATTTACAACAACAAAACATGGCTAGGACATGGGACGCAATTTTACCACGACAAACCCATAAGTAACAAGGGATTTAGGACAGGCGACAGGCTATTTAGGGTAGGTGACAAGAAATTAAAATATAACCTTTAAAATAATAACTTTTTTTTAATATATTTTTATCATGTATTTTTTAATTAATATTACTATAATGTAATTTAAATTATAACTTTCAAAATTTTGTTAGGTTATTTGATATTGAACAAATTTTTAAAATGGGTAATATATATAAAATTAAGAGTGATTATGTCTATTTTTAGATTTATTTTTTTCATGTTTTAAAAATTAATTTTATTTGTGTAATTTAATTTTATATGATTTTTAAAACATTTTATAAACAAAAAAGTGATAAATTGTGAAAATGGCATGCACCATGAAGGTTTGTGTGGTTTCAATAGCCTTAATTTGGGCTGCCCCTCAACCCCGTTGGAAGCATTGCCCCCAAATCCCCATGAGGGGCACTGCCCCTCAACCTCGTTGAGGGCGTTGCCCCCAAACCCTCATGAGGGGTGTTTCCCCTCAACCCCATTAGGGTCTATGATATGTATTAAACTCTAATTTTGATTTATATGGTAGAAATCAATAATATGTTATAAAATTTAGTAATATTTATTTTTTAAGAATATTTTAAAAATTTATGTATTTTAAAATGTTTGATAAAATTGCCAAGTTTTCCCCCAAATTCTTAAAAAAATTGGGTTTGCCGAGTAATTGCTGACTCTAAGTTTTACAACTATGGTTTTACCTATATTCCAAAATTCCTTATCTAGATCCCTTTTTTTCATGTTATGATTCTTCATAAAAATGATAAAAGGACCATTTTGTATCATGCGACAAAAAGAGATGTAAATTCCCAATTTTCGCCCCCACATTCTGTTAGTGTTGTAGCTGCAGGAGATATTTTTCTCCTTAATTTATTCTTCTTCAAGGCAGGTTGGCCTTTCAGTTTTGCATAATATTTTATATCTTCTAGGGGGGCGACCTAGAGAAGAGGTTGCCCAACTTTGTATATAAAGGAGGTGAAGACCTCTCATTTTAATTATCAAGTTCAATTCATTCAATTCACATCTACAAGCAGCAGTTCGCACCTCCTAGCAGCAACAGATTTAATTCTTTGGAGAAGTGTTATCATTCAAGACTTAGTGCATTCAAGATTCGATGCAAGGAGTAATGATATATTTTTTTGTATGAGACTCGGCCATGCTTAGGGCCTGATTTTGTATGCAAAATTTCTGCACTTCTTTATCTGATATATAAGAGATTATTTGTTGGGTTTTTCTCCCTTGAGTAGGAGGGTTTTCCCAGGGTAAAATTATCGTGTTCATTGTCTATGCGTTGCATTTTCTGCTTATTACTTTTCTGATCTAAAAACTAACACATTCAACAACCAATTACCAAAAAACTTTATGGAACATTTTCAATATCCATGCGGGCTAAAAAGATAGTTGTATTTTTAAGCATAATTTCTTCATTCTTAACAGCTTTGATCATTTCCTCACTAGGATTAACTCGGAGTACCCCAATCAAACGAAGATCCATACCTTCTTCCCATCCTTCTACACTTTCTTCTATTCCTCTCTTGTTGGCATCTCCATTGTTGACTTCGACTCCAACTTCAAACTTGGCATCCTCCGATGGTGTCTTTGCATCCTCTTGACTTAAAGCATCCCTGTAAGACTTCTTCTCTACTTTCTCTTCTTCCAACCTGCCCTCCAAATTATGTGTTTCAACTTTCCATAAGTTCTCACCAATAAGCACTAATTGCCTCTATCCACGATTACGACCAACTCCTAAGGGGCGTACAATGAACCCAACCTCAACCCACCCACCAAATCGCCAACTTAAAAGGTGAAAACAATAGGATTTCAAATTTAAATCCGTTTAAAAGAAAACAAACCATTAACAACAAAAACAAAGCACAACCAAAAAAAATACTATAAACAACCAAGGAATAGGAGAAAATTGATGGAATATAACCAATAATGACAAAGAGTATTAATAAGTCAATTCTAGCATGGAAGAAGTTTGCAGCAGGTCGACAATGGAGAGTCTCCTCAAACAACCTCAAAACTCCTTCCTCTTTATTTGGCTCTTTTTGACATATATCATCAGTTATACAGTTATTATTTATAATTTTATCGTAATACAATGTATTGTTTCACTTTGAAATTTCAAAGTTTTGAGTATATAAAGGTCATATGGCATATGTAAACATCTTTGAATTATGACAAAGTTATAATCAAAATAGACTTATTAGTTCTGCAAATGCATTAATTTTTGTATATTATTTTCTTTTTAGTGATTTTTTGTTAATTCCCAAGTCCAAGTCAAAATTTTGGGCTGTTGAGTCTGAGTTTCCCAACTATGCACCCAGGGTCCTGCCTTGGGAGAAATCTAGAGGCCAGGACAGAACCCTGGCTGAACCCAAGCCAGACCCAAACCAGAATCAGGCCTGGTTCCAAACTGGTTCAGTTCTGGTCAGGATTCCTATAGAACCCCGTAACAATAAATAAATTCTCAAGAATGTCAAAACAGGTAAATAGTGTACTAGATAGTGTACTAGATAAATAAGTACATGCCACCAAATATCTTGAAAATTTAGGAAAAGTAACAACAAAATATTTGCATTTCTAATATTAATAATTCACTATATAAAAATAGCTAGACAAGTAAATAATTTACTGCATTCAAGTGGAAAGAAACAAATGTTTAAAAAACCATCTAACAGTTACTACTTTCAAAAAAATATTTTTTTAAAATATGTTGCTAAAGCAGCTGTCAACCTTGCTAAATACTAACAAACAGATAAATATGGCATGAGAAAAATACTTTGATTCTACACACAATTGGACTATTTGGAAAAGTGGACACAAAATGATATCGTAAAGTCAGCTTGCAAGTTGGTACCAAGTTCATCATATTTTTAGGGCAATTCTGTGTTGAATTCATTCTCAACTCCCTTCCAGATTTTATCACATTAAATTCTACAATTGTTTATCTTGCAGATCACCCTTATATTTAAAGGGATAATATGTCACTGTTTATCCTGCAAATTGCCCTTATCAATTGACTGCAAATCACATCCATGAAAAGCAAAGGAAAATCATCATTTATTCAAACAGAAAGCAATAAATTTCACTAATTTCAATAATATGAATTTTATTTGACAAATTTGAATGAGTTTTTAAGTTTTGGATTTAATTTACCAGATTTCAATGTTTTTCTTCGAATCTGGTGAGCTCTAAGCATATTGAATCTGGCAAGGGTAAAAGATAGAAACCCTTGACAGGAATCATATTAAAGGCTGTGATTGATAAGTTCCGACACCCATTGAGATAAACATAATTACAAGCAAGAAAGATGAGAAAGGATTAGCCTGAACCGTGCATATGGCATACACTGTTTTATCAGCTACATGTGGAGTATGACAATATAAAAAGATGCTTCTAGATAAAAGGAATGTCCAAAGAGAAGAAAGAGAAAATGAATCTTCTGGAGGAAGAATGTTCTGAAGAGAAAATAGTTGTAAATAGATATAAGTACAACATTTAAGAATATACAAAAAGCCTTGTGACTATGTAGAATGAAATTCACTTAATAAAGTACGATATCCCATGTGACTGTTTGATAAAATGCACCAGCCCATGTGACTATATCTCGTCATCAATTGTGCTAATTGCAAACAATATAGTCCTCAAAACCCAATTTCTGAAGAATAACTTACCACAGAATCTCTCCATTGGCACAACTTCCTCACAAGCTGCTCAAATTTCCCATCATTAAGCTGGAATATGTACAAACCAAAGCATTCTGTAAATTCACTTTAACAGTAACTATACTATTTCATATGAACGCGTCAAATAGTACAACAATAAAAACTGAAGCTTACAATTGGCTTTCTAGATTTATAAGAACTTTCTCCTTGACTGCTGTAATAGCGTGATAATATTGATGAAGCTGCAGCTGCTCCCCCTGAAGTTACCCCATCTTTCTCATATAGTTGAAGAGTCATCAAATTAGAACGACGAGTAACCTCCTCAAACAAGCTTGAGCATACAAAATCACTGCAGGTATTTTGTAATGCATCTTCTCCTGAAAATACTTATAATATCATGTACAGAAATGTATGGGTATTTAAGCAAAGAACCATGCTGTCCAGTTTAAAAAAGAAACAACCAATTCAATGAAAGAGAGCAGCAACAGAATTGGATATATCATGATACTGCAGAGTCGGAAATAAGAATAAGCTTGACAACAATTCTATTCAAAAAGTAAAGGATCTATCTCTTAAACAGGCAAGCAACATAATTATCCACGAGGAATAATATAAATTATGTATACTAAAACCATTTTTGAAAGAGAAACTGACAGGATTGTATGACTCAAGAAGATCAACTTCTCTGATTTTGTGATAAATTGAAAAATATCCGTTTATATTTTGATTAAACATTCTGTTACATCTAAGAAAGATAGGTGGCTACCCAATGATGAAAAAACAAGTGGAGATTCAAATAAAGTAAACCAATCGAATCCCCTTTATGTATCTTATATTTCAGTAATTTTATTCATAATTTGCATTAAAAATCATAAAACATCCATATTCCATATCAAGGAAGGCATATACTAATTTCTGTTAGTTTTTATGATCAAATTTAATGCACAGAAATTAATTCAAAAGTTCAACACAAAGACACAGCAAATACTCTGGGAAAACCCTCCTCTTGAGGGGAAAAACCCAGCAACAAATATCACTCTATTATATATCAATATTGGCAACAAGTCTCTTTACAATGAGGCCAATCTCAAGGCCGATATGCAGCACCTTCACAAGATGCAATGATAACAAGTAATCAGCACTTCATTGTAACTCAGATCTGCCGTTAAGAAATTCACTATCTGCTCTTGATAATTCGCAATCTGCACTTAGTTGATCTGCCCTTGAAGAATTTGCACTTGGAAGAGAGGAAATGCTCGAACTTAATTGATGCACAAATGGAGTGGAATGATCTTGTATTTATACAACTTGAAGGAGAGAGGTCGCACCTTTTCATGCAAGGTTGGCCATCATAAAAATATAATTTCAATTTAATAAATACAATTTACAAAGAAGGTCGGCCAAGAAGATAATTACAAATTTGCCATGTCAAGCGCCTCTTTACATTGAATAATCACATATAAATAAGGAAGTATGAAGCCCGAAGCTGCAATTACATCAACAATTTCTTTATTGACTAAGATTAGAACTAGAAGCACTGCTTGAACTGCAGAAAAGAAAGTCAAACCCAGGCACCACACTGATGACAACAAAATAAAATGATAGGAGCTCTGACCAAATACAAAACATGATTGTGATATCGTCTAAAGAAACTAAAATAATCTATACAACTCTCTTGAACCTAAGAAGATCCTGTGGGTTTATGCACTGATACATCAATCATCCTGCAAAATTCCTTATAAGCATCATATTTCAGAAAATGTTCCTGGTTATATCTTAAAAACATATTAGGAAAGATAACATCATTTTGAATTAATGCATCCCAGCTAGTAGTCTTGTTTACCCTTCAGGTAGGCAAAGCAAACAGAGTTAATAATTAATGCAGCTACAAAAGAACAAAAACCTTATCAACTGCATCAATTTTACTCCATGTCTACATATTGTAAATGACATAAATATGAACTGCCCTTGTCCGCCAACCTCAAAAGTTATACAAGCAGATCAAGTTGATCAACATTTAAACTCAGGGTAACAAGCTAACAGCTTTTCCCCTAATGATTTCCAAGCAAATCAAAGAAATGAACTGGCAGCATAAATGGACAACATAATGTTGTAAATGGCCTTTCTGTTAGGAATACTGCATCATAGGATGCATATAATAATTATTTATTAGGTTTGCTATTCTTTGTTAAATAGGTTGATATAATAGTGGTACGAATGTTTGTTTAATATATTTAGGGAGGTTGTTTATGGAGTTTCCTATCAAATAGGATATGAGAATCCTAGAAATATGTAATATGATTGAATGAATGGGGAGTGGAGTAAAGAATATTATTTGTGTAAAATTCCTCTGATTCCTTTCATGGTATCAGAGCGATTCGATCTTTGGCCACTAAAAAATTTAGATTCATAGTTTGAATTTCTCTCCCTATTTTTTCTCCTGCGTATGGCCAATGCCCATTCTATGAAGTGACCCAATTCTTGTGATTTCTTGTGAGCAGAAAGATTGTCTATCATAGATGTGGCTGAGGTGATGATTTTATTCTACAGATCAATACATTGTAGCATAGTGTGAATGTTATTCACTGTCCTACTGGTGTCCACATTGCAGATATGAGGAGATCTGCAGTTACTTAACCACTAGTTATATCTTTTCAAGTCACTCATATTGACTTTGCTGACATCAAGATTTCCAAGCTCAACCTTGTGCCCATTTCATCTCACTTTGCACATCTTTGGTCATTTTTTGTATCCAGCCCATCATATTGATAATATTGTACCTCATAGACAAGAATCAATCATATCTATTTTGTGCAGCATATTGGTAAGCAACATTTCTTATTGTCCCAGCTGCTTAGGTAGAAGGACATTACACCATACAAAGATCTTCCTGTAGGAGTCAAATATCATAGTTTTTCCTAGCCACACCATACAGAGGAGACGTCTCTAAATTGGGATCAAGGATGCAACATAGCCTTCGCTCTGGTTTACATTCAAGAGGATCAGCATGAGAGTCCTGTGCATAAGGACATAAATGTGAGCAGTGTCATGGGGATATTTTCCTTACTAGATTGATGAAACGAGAAGAGGAAGGGCATATCACGGTGGTAGCAGGAATTATTGAGTACACTGCACTAGAATCTATAATAATGAGAAAGGCAGTTTGATCATTCATGCTAGGAAAGCTGGTGTCTCATTGGTGAATGTTAGCTGAAAAGGTAGTGTCTTGATGCAAATTTCCCTTTTGTGAGATTCGTCCCTTTCGTCAAGTGTCCATAGTTTTGATATCATTCTTCTTTGAGGTTAGTTTTTTTTCACTTTTGTAGAAATCAGTTTAGTGTTGATATAATAACAAAAAATATTAAAGTGTTAAAATTTATAATAGTGTTCCCAATCAAGTCAAAGTGCGTTATCGGTGGAAACTGACACCTTCGACATTGTATTGATTAAAGGGGATCAAGTATTTTCAATATGGAGAAAAATAGCATATTGATTGACAAATTTGAAGGTTCAGAGTTCCGCACATGGCAAATCAAGTTACAGTTGATCCTTATTGAAAAGGATTTATGTGATGTGGTGAGTGGAGCAACAACAAGGCCAACTAATGCTGATGGAAGCACAAATGAACTGCAAAGGATCGAAGAGCAATAGCTTTGATTGGTCTTGGCCTTTCTGATGCATACCTCCACCATATTAACTTATCAAAGACCTCAAAGGAAGTGTTGGACTATTTGAATGCTTTGTTTGGATCACAAGCATCAAGTGCAAAGATCAGCTTCAAGCAAAAATTGTTCGGGCTGAAAATGAAGGAAGGTGACAATATTGTTCAACATATCAGCAAGGTTTGTTCCCTAATGAATCAACTAGCTGGGATAAAAGATAAAGTAGATGATGATGATGCAAAAGCTATTTTGTTAAATAGCATGCCTCCTAGCTCAGGTAATATTGTGTTCACATTGAACAAAGAAGATGCTACCCTAGAAGATATAATATCTACTTCAATTGATGAACAAGCTAAGGAAATTGACTAAACTATAGAGGAATCTGCAATGTTTCGAAAAAACAAGCTTAACCATTCCTCCAAATCCAGTTCTTCTACATCAAAGGGAAATCATTTTATCAAGGATAGAATTTTGTGCTACTATTGCAAGAAAAAGGGACACATTATTATGAATTGCATTCAGCGTGCCAAGGATCTCCTTAATGGCACGATAAATATACATAAAGCATTGCTCGCAGAATATGATGAAGAATGTCTTTTTGAAATAGCTACTAAAGACCCTCCACAAAACAAAAATGAGGAGGAATATATTTTCTAAATCAAATCAAAAGTTTGTATTTGTGATTGGATGTGTTTGTCCGCAATCACAATTGTTGGTTGTAGTGTTGAAAAGCAACGAGTACCAGCCAGACTCACGAATACTCGTGCATCTACAAGTTGGGTGAGTTACCGAAAAATGCGGCACTACATAATACAAAAACTTGTGGCACTTTCCAAACCTAAAACTCGCCAAAAATCGCACCTTTTTCAATAAACTCATGGAAAAACTTGGCCATGATGTGTTTAAAATGAGAAAAAAGCCAACCTTAATTTTTTTAAATTGTTTCATTATGTTTTTCGAAGCAAATACATTTACTTGCGACTCGACTAGGGTTTGCTACAATGTGATTAGGGTTCGCAACAGGCTTCAAGGAAACACGACTAGCTTCAAGGCACGATTAAGTGAAGTTGAACTATGAGATATTATCAGAACTCAGATCCTTGCAATTTCATATATCATGATTTATTTATGGATATCGGCTTTAAAAAGATGAGTTATCAAAATGTGTTTTGAATCTTTTGATAGAAAGACAAGATTTCATTCATAGAAAGGATTTTTTATTTCAAAAACCCAGCACCAATTTGGACTGGAATCAAATTAGTGGAATATCAAAAATATATATGTATTATGAGCAAATTAAATAGATTTCATTGGAATGTGTTTTGATAAAAAGACTGAATTTCATAAATAGAAAGGGCTCTTTATTAGTGACATTAGTGAGTACTGATTTAAAAAGAAAAATGCATATAGGTTTCATGGTTGTCCCCATGTTAAGTGTTTGTTTGTAATTTGTAAACACTCAGCATGGGAACAACCTTTATTTGTGTGGCATGTTTGTCTCTTTGTGAATGGATTGGCATTCAATGTTGTTCACTCACAATATTGGCAACAAATGGTGAAAGCAATTCATGAGGCCCCAAAAGAGTAAAAGGGCCTAGGTTTTGAGAAGGTGCATAGAAACTTATTGGAAAAAGAGGTGAAGATTGTAGAGGAGTCATTGAAGCCCATATGGGATTCATGCAACAAAACAAGGGTGTCAATCGTTTTCGATGGATGGAAAGATGCAAGAAATCATCCACTGATCAATGTTATTGCAGTGTCCCCTAAAGGGGCAATTGTTTTTAGAGTAGTGGATTCTGAAGGGCAAGTGAAGGATGGTGCATTTATTGCTACCATTCTCATGACAACCGTTGCAAAAGTGGGCCCTCGAAACATTGTTGTTGCATTGTTTCGTAATCCAAATCTGGCTATATACCAACAATTTCTATGTCTATTTCAAATTGTGGCTATAGTAATATCATTACCCGCATGATTCAACTCCAATTGATTGGATTGATGTTATAAATCATAATCTATTGTTTAATGTTTACTGTGACTATCCTTATTTTGTAACAAGATGCACAAGTTGTTGCCAAGGGTAAAATTTAATAAATTGTACTACTCAAAATAGCCTAGAGTTATCATAGAGTTATCACAATTGACTACAACACTAAAGATAAACCCTCCATCCAACAAGCTGCTAAATCAGTATGACATGTCATCATAGAGGTGATGGTGGTCAAATTTGATAGGCTTATCCATCCCTTGGCCTAGCAAACCAAAACTATCAACCATCATAAATTATAATAATACCTACATGTTTTAAAATGAATAAATACTAGGAAAATCAACAAAAAGAGTAGGCATAGGCTAGCCTTACATAGAAAAATTAAAAAACATTATAAACCTAGAAATAGCAATTCAAAAAATAACAATAAAACATTCTTTTAAAACATAGGATGCTTGAAAACAAATTTTAAAAAGCTTACAAAAAAATTACCATCTGTTGGAACTCAACCTAGAAAATGCAAAATTGCTTAAGTCTAGGCCCTTGTGCATTTAGCCTTGTTGTGCACATTATATACAACCAATTTGACAAAACTAAAAATGGGTTTTTCCTCAATGAAAATTGCCTAAATAGTGTCCCTCATTATTTCCCATGTTCCTGGCAGCTACTAGAAGTTGCAAGAAAACTAAAAGTTCTAAGTTCGGGTCATTTCCACTAATCTTCTACATTTTTTTTGGAGTTGTGGAGCTTTTGTGGAGTACCAAAATCTTCTACTCATCCAACATCCCATCCTAGCCACTAGTCCCACACAAAAAATCAACAAAGTCTATCGGGTCCCTTTTTCCCTTCATTTTCCTTCATTTCTTTCAATTTGAGAGTTTTTGACAAACATCTAAACTTCTTCTTTGTCCCAACCTCCCAAATTCCCATCCTATTCTGCATCCTCGCATTCTCCCACTCTCTTGCTCCTTTCCCTTTTTCCTTTAGTGGAGTTTCAAAGTTCATCTAGACTTCTTGCACTTCCTTTCCATGTCCTAGCCTCCCATCCTCTTGCACAGCCCTACATTCTACTATTCCTAACTTTCAATCAAGTTTCATGCGCTTTACTCCTCCAGACTTCTTCCCGATCCCTTTTCCTAAAAAACTCTAGTCCTTCTCCACTTTTGATTTTTGCAACCCTTGATCCCTTCCTTGTTTCCCTTTTATGGACTTGCAAGTTTCTAACATTATTATTCCATTTTCCATCTACCTCTAGACATCCATACCTTAAGTTTGCTGATTAATTTCTCACATTCCTTCCAATTTTACTTTTTGTGGAATTTTGTTGCATTTCTAGAACTACATATGTCCTCAAATACTACTTCTAGTTCACTGATTTCGCAAGTTTTTCCCACATCCATTTGAATCCCTCATGCAAACTTCCAAGAGACTTCTTTCGTCTTCCCTTCACCTCTTGATCTCTCGACCTCCAATCCATTTCTACCTTCCACCACTTTTTGCTTCACCTCTCTTTTGCAAACTTGCAAAATTCATCCAAACTTCTTTCATTTCATCTTTCCACATCGAAAACTCTTGTCCAGTTCTTGAACTTCGCAATTAGATCCTGCATTTCTCTGAAGCACATCCTTTGCTCAATTCTTTCTTCTACAAAGTTTTGATGGACTTCTAGACTTCCATTTTAACCTCTCATCTTGACCACCAATCTTGCAACAAATTACTGCAAAGTGTTTCAATGGTTTTATTGATTGTTTGTTCTTGTGCAAAGTTCAATCTAACTTCCAAACTTCTAGTCTTCCATCTAGACATCCAATCCTGACCTTCAATTCCACATCATTTCTTTGCATTTCTTCTAAATCACTTCATTTGCTCACTTCATCCACCTACAAATTTTCAATGGACTTTTGAACTTCCATTACCACGTCCATTCTTGATCTCCAGTCCCACAATGAAACCCAACATCTCTCATTCTAACCTCCCATCCTGCATCAAAGTTCTACATTCCCCCCTTTTCACCTCTATCACTTCAAAACTTTCCAAATGCCATTAATGACTAGATTTGACCCTTGCCACTATCCCAAAAAACTTTTCTCACCTTAAAATAGTTGTCCATCCCAAGGGAGTGAGTTTTCTTACATTTTCAACAACTGGTGATGACAAGGTCCACTTCGCCATGAATGTGATGGTTGAGTTCTAGTTGTCGATGGTCTTCACGCAATCTCTAGATCATTCATTCCACTAATTAATAGAATTTTGTTTGTCTTGCATGCCACATTTGTGACCTCCAAACTATCTACCTCCTTCCACAACCTTGGATACCATTAATGGTCTCCACACGGACACAATGATACAAGGGAAGACTTTCAAGCACCTCTTGCTACTTTTGGACCCCTTAGAGACATGATTTGTGTACAAAGCCATATGGTTGATGATATAAAGGGCATGGTTCCAAGTGCATGCCATGTGGAAATGATGCAACCAAAATTGGGTAGCCTATGCAATTCCAAATGACCCTGGTTCTTCCCCCAAGATTGCTTGATGGTATTGAGAAATATATATATATATATAGCAAAAGGTTGCAAAGCTAAAACAAAAAAGAAACAGTTATAGACCTGTTGGCGTTTAAATTCACACCTCTGGTATGCGTATTTGAAACGGACAGCTATGCACAGATAAACTGCTCTTCAAATTAGGAGGGGAAGCTCCCTCTTGTTGATGGTGTTTGAAAGAAAGTAAACTAGAACTAAGTTGCCTATCTTTTTGATCAGCTTAGAGCACAAGGTTTATTAAACACAAACGCCACAGCTGAGATTTTCTGATTTTGAGAACTTCAACCACGACCAACTTAAACTAGAGACGTTCCTAACCTCTCAAGTAATATGCAAAGCAAGAGAAGCTAGAAATTAACAAGGTAGATTTCTGAAAAAATACTTCAATAAACTATCTCCCAACAAACATCTACACACTTCAATGCAAGTTGAAATAAAGATCATACAAGTAGAACATAAATAACGGAAATTTGAGATTTTGGACCAAGGCAAAGGAGGCTCATGATCTTATTAATCAAATCTCTACAACAAAACCCACTTCTAACATGCCTGGAACAAGAAATTGCAGCTAAAGAGGCTTGCAATCTTGCTCTTACACAATAGAAACAGTAATCACACTAACTCCTTGTTGGCTAAAGAGGCTCAACAATTTGCTTATCACAACACAATTGAACAATACTTCGAATAACAAACAGAACGCACAATAGGCTCAGCGTTTTGTTATCACTAGCACGGTTAAAACAAAGTGAACTGAAACCGAATAACAACTTGCTGCAATACAGGCTCGCAATCTGCTATCACAATAACCCTTAAAGAAACTAATGAGCAAAGGCTCTTATTTATAGACAAGCAGAGCAGTAGCGAACCCTAAAATCTCCTTGCTTTCACAATCTAGGGCTTGCTCAACAAGCAAGCTTTATTACTAAATCTAGAAAGAAGATAAGATCTAACACCTAAGAAAGCAGAAAAAGCGGGAAACGCCAACTACTACATTTTATCTTCTTTCTCTTCTCAAAGAATGGATAAGGATCATTCCAAGAATAGAAAGAAAGCTTCTAGAAGAAAGTTGTTTTAAAGCTCAATCACATCCGCTAGAAAATTAGAAATTATGTCCCAATTCGGTGCATCTATGCCCTCAATAGCAAAACACCGCTTTTCTAGAATATCTTTAGCATCTGCAACAGATCTCAGGAAATCTTCGACCTCATTGGCCGCTTTCTCAAACTTTGCTGACATCATGGACGTGTGACTTGGCAGAGTCTTATGTTTTTCTTCCATTCACTTCAGTACAATCTTCTTGTTGTATTTTTCCTTATGCATCTCCCATATCCTCTCACATTCACCCTTTGAGATAGTGACACTTTCAGGCCATGGGGGAATGGAAAAACACTTCTCGGTCATATCAGGCTTCAAACTGCAAATTAATCTACCATTAGCTGATTGGATCTCCCTAGTAGCCGGGTTGTAATGCTTGATGCAAGCGATTACAAACTCAAGACTCTGAACTGATATAGGAATTGACGCTGCTATAAGAAGTCCAGAATGTCCCAAGTTCCTGATTGAGGTGTTGCCTGCGCTCTCCAAAGCGTGTAGATCAAACACCGGCTTGATATGATGCAAGTCTGTCTTAGCCGTTTTGATGTAGTCATGATAGAGAGCTGATTCGGTCTTGAAAACATTGGGAGTGTACTCCATTTCGGAAAACTTGAAGAACGACTGTAAACTCACCCTAGTTCTAACAAGTTTTGAGCATTTTCTATTTTTAGAATGCTAATTTTCTTGCTTGAACGGACAAATTTTTTTGAAAATTATTCTAAGATATGGGTTTTCCTCAAAACTTTGTTGCAAGACAACCCAGATCGTCCGTTTTTGAAAATTTTGAATTTTGCCTGAAAAAGCAACAAACCCTAATTTCTTCAATTTTCCCCGAAAAAAGTTGGCACCTGGGTTTTGTTCAGAATATGATTAGAAACGAACCCAGTTGATTAGATTTGTAAAATACTGAGGTTTGATCGAAAAAGAAGCCAACCCTAGATTTGAAACTTTCTTGAAAAAAGCTGTGATATGGGTTTTCTTCAGAAGACTGATTTGAGAGGACCCAGATGATTGAAAACTAAATGCACTGAGGATTTCACTGACATGCAAAAATGAAAGCAACTGCTGCAACTTGATGAAGTTCTTTGAAAATTCCTTCAGAAGATTGAAGTGAAAAGACCCAAATGATTGAAAATTGAAAACCTTGGGCTTCTCTTTGAAAGTTTGATCTTCTAGATGAAAAAGCTTGAAAAAGCAAGGGTTTATGTTTGCTGATTTGAAAAATCTGATGAAAAACTAGCAAATATGAATTCTTGAATCATGAAAATTCTTCACACTTGCTGCTCCAACTTTCTCCTCTAACTGCTACCTGCAAAAATAATGAAAATTCATGAAAAAAAGATGTTAAATAGACTTAGGGTTTTGTTTTTACTTTGCTTTCTTTTGCTTTTATTTCCAAAACCCTAAATCTCAGCTTCATTGAACTTGGGCGCCCTTCTTCACCAGGGGCGCCCACTTTAAGCAGTGTTAGCCATTTTTCTGATATTTTCAACTTTTCTTCACTTTGACCTCCTACTTTGCCTCTAATTTCCCGTTTGTTGATTGATCAGACAAGTGAGCTGAAAGATCCATCGCGGAGCCAGACTAATTCTAAGGAGGATGTTTTGGAGGTGCTTTTGGCTAAAAACTTGATCTCGACCTCCGAATTCATAGGTGCCTTTTCCTTCCAGGGGCGCCCATTTTGTCCAGAGTTAGCCATTTTTGTCTGACTTCAAATTTCTTCATTGACTCTTCTTCTAAGATGATCTCGTTGAATCTGGAGCTCCGGACGTTGGATTGTTTGCTTATTGTGCTCATTGCAAAGCTGACGAAGAATCAGGAGGCGTCTTCTGGGAGAGATTGTCAAAAAGTGGATTTTCACGCCTCAAAAGTTTGGGCGCCCATCTTGGCTGGGGGCGCCCATCTTCACCAGACTTAGTTTATTTTTTCACTTTTTTGTGTTTGCTTCTGAACTTTGAAATTCAACTCTTGCCAGACCCCCTGTTCAGCTTCTTGCATCTTGCGACTGCGGCCTCCGATAGACTTGCTGGATATCTCATTGGAAAGATGGATCGATTGCGAAGAGATCATATTAGAGCAACTTTTATGAATTCATCTGTTTAGCCCCTTGAAATCTTGGGCGCCCTTCTTCACCAGGGGCGCCCAAACCCTCCAGACTTGGTCAATTTTATCTTTGACTTCCTTCAGAGTTTGAAACCTTCGTTTTGTACCTTTGACTTTGATCTGAATTTGCCAGAAGACGACCAGTCGGATGATCTGACGAAGACAAGCGTGTTGAAGCCGGCAGAATACTGAAAAGATTGATTATATTCTCAAACCCTAATTACTGGATTTGCCCCTTCAAAAAGTTGGGCGCCCTTCTTCACCAAGGGCGCCCAAACTTACCAGACTTAGTCAAATTTTGATAATCTTCATTCTTTTCATTCTGACATCAGTTTGGATCTTCTCTGTTCAGCCTCGAATCCCGGGCGACTGGATGATCTGATGACTGTACCGTTGGATTCGTCGTGGAGCTGGCAGAGAAATGAACAACTTTGATTCGAGGTGTAAACCCTAATTTTGTCATCTAATGCCCTAAAAAGATGGGCGGCCTTCTTCACCAGGGGCGCCCAAACTTACAAGTGTTAGAAATTTTTATCATTTTTCACCTTCGTCTTCGTTCTTCGTGCTTGCTCATCATTTCACCTTCTGTTGAATGCCTGAGTGTTGAATCTGACGCCTGGCAGCTAAATGACCTCCATTAATGACCTCAGAGCTCCTGGTATGCTTCTAAACTAAGTTACCGATTTGTCAATATAAGCCTCTGAATACGATACGATACGATTCGGATTCGCGATTCGGATTCGGTACGCCCCAAATTCGGCCAGGATTCGAAAATGGCACTGTGGATATGTTTTAGATTCGTGGCTTCACTGCGGATTCTTCCAAGATACGGCGCGACGAATCCGAGCAGAATCCGCGACGTTTTTTCACGTCCAAACGCCCAGTCCGCATAAAAACGTGTTTTTTTTATCATTTTTTATTATTTTTTTGACCAAATGTTGACTTCTAAACATTTTAATATTCATTGCAACCCTAATTTCGACCTCCAAACACACTAAATAGGTAAAAACAATCTCATTTAACAATTTGTGAATAAAAAACGAGTTTGTTTGCCTCCATTGCTGAACATGCTCTCTTGCTTGCACAAGCTCGAATAGACTTGAAGGCTGATCGTTGGTTGTTCAAGGTTGATTGTTGTGCTATTCCTAAGAACTTGCAAGTGTTTGCCAAGATTCAAGAAGATTGTAGAGCAAGATTTGTTCAAAACAGGTAGGTTTCTTTGAAGTTTTTTGATTTTTTTCTTACATTTTTTTTAAGTTTAACAAATGAACTATTTTGTTTTGTTTTTATTGTTTTACTTTTGTTGATTGTTCTCATTCTTTTAAGATTTTTAGTTTCAAATTTCAATACCAAAATTATTTCAATCTGTTGTGCCTTGGCCCTTAGGTATTACAATGGCATCTGCTTCTAATTCAGGCCAATCTCGTTTCAAAATAAATGCAACCTCTCCCCTTTGGAAATATGTAGAAATGGTTCAACAATGTCTAGGTGGTGGAGTATTTATTTGGATTTGTGGTCATTGCAAAATTCAATACACGAGCTCATACAGTCGAGTGAAAGCCCACTTGTGTAGGATCCCTGATATTGGCATCAAACCTTGTCCGGGACCTCCAGAAGGTGATGGCAAAGGCCTTGCAGATGACATAGTGTTGAAATATATTGCTGAGCAAGAAAAAGCAGATCAAAAAGCTGTTAGTCTTAAAAAAAGCCATCCTTTGAGGAAAGGATCTCAATCCATGAAACCCCCTACACCACCTACTTATATTCCACCTACAGAAAGCCATCCATTTATGAACATCCCTCAAGAGCAAACCATGCCCTCATCAAATAAAAGATCTAAGGGACCGTTGGAAGTTTCATTTCAAAATGAGGCAAGAGAGATTGTTGATCAAGACATAGCAAGATGTGTCTATGCCAATGGATTGGCATTCAACGTTGTTCGTTCACCATATTGGCAAAAAATGGTGAAATCTATTAATGAGGCTCCAAAGGGGTATAAGGGCCCAAGTTTTGAGAAGGTGCGTTGCACCTTATTGGAGAAAGACGTGAAACATGTAGCAGACTCTTTGAAGCCCATAAGGGATTCATGGATTGAAACAGGGTGACCATCGTTTCTGATGGATGGAAAGATGCAAAAAATCGCCCATTGATCAATGTTATTGCCGTGTCCCCTAAAGGGGCAATGTTTTTGAGAGCAGTGGATTGTGAGGGACAGGTGAAAGATGGTCCATTTATTGCTAACATCCTTTGCCAAGCCATTGAAGAAGTGGGCCATCAAAATGTTGTGCAAGTTGTAACCGACAATGCCAAAAATTGTAGGGCTGCCGGGTTATTGATTGAGGAGAAGTATCTACACATTTTTTGGACACCTTGTGCTGTCCACTCCCTCAATCTAATGCTACAAAAAATTGGATCCAAAATTGAGTGGATCAA
>VDFB02256580.1:0-33260 GCA_007258455.2 Sequoia sempervirens | reverse complement strand
AAATATCTTAGGTGTCATTTGCTCAAAAAGCTGCATTAGGTACCTCAAAAGTTTGGGTGCCCTGGGATACATGGCTCGCTTTCCCAAACCAGAGAGCTAAATTTTGACTAATTTCATTTCCTTCGTTCTTCATTCGATCTTCAAATTCAGGTGTTAGACAGGTCCTGTAGACTTGTTACTGGATTTATCGTGAAGCTGACAGGATGTTGAGCAGATGCCTTGAAGAAGACAACCTCCGAAAACCACATCTGGTTGCCGAAAAATGATGGGCACCCCTGGCCAACAAGGCTTGCTTTCGCCTTGGTGATCTTCAGTTCAACCTTCGTTTTACGTGTCCATCCGCTCAACCGCGGCTGCCATTTGTCAAGTCCTGCGAACTGGCGAACAAATCTGTTGCGAAGCTAAGCTGAAGTTGAGAAGATCATCTAGAGGTAGTCAATGCAAAAATTGACATCTGATGCCTTGAATTCTTGGGAGTGCCTGGCCTACAAGGCTCGCTTTTGTCCACTAGAGTTAGTCAAAGTTTGACTAATTTCATCTCCCTTGTTCTCCTCTGTTCTTCGTTTGATCTTCAAATTCAGGTGTTAGACAAATCTTCTAGACTGGCTAGCAAGCTCATCGCGAAGCTGGCAAAATTCCACAGAAGACTTCTTGGAAGTGAGAAATCTCGAAAGGTTGATTTGAGCCTCTGAAACCTTGGGCACCCTTGGCCAATAGGGGCACTTTTATTTCCATAGTTATCAAGCATTTTCACCTTGACGTAAATCCCCTCCGTAACAAAGCATCATTTCAAACATCTTTTGCCATAGAATCTTCGCTGGAGTGTTTGAGGCTTCGATTTCGACACCTGGTATCTGGCCATCTGCCATTGATGACTTCAGAGGTCCTAATTTTTCTCCTAAAAAAGTGAAGAAGACCCACTAGAGCTAAACTGACTTTTTCTTGATTCTGACTTCACAAATGTGATCATGAAGTGAAATAAGCCAATCAAAAATATTTTTTAGTCAATTTTGGAAAGATCCTATTTTTAGGGTTTTTTTTCTAAAAAATAGGGGCTCGGAAACCCTAATTTTCAAAATTTTCAAATTTGGCCAGTATCTTCTAGATAATAAACCCACAAAAAGCCCATACTTTGTTTGGAAAAAAGCTGACTTTTGACGACAATTTTACAAGGTTTAGACCATATTAATCAAAATGCCTTAATGAAGCCAAAAAATTGTTTTGGGTACAACAATATACAAACAAAATACAATGATCTAGATGTCTCCAATATTGGTGCATACCTCCTAGATGTCCCCATCACTAGTGCATACATTCTAGGTGTCCCCAAACTGCCGCTACATCCTCAAATCTTTACCGCCAACTGTATGAGGGAGAGCATCACTCAAACGCTTTTCTGCTAACCATGGACTTAGTCCGGTCCCCCGCACGTCTACCTAACTGGTAAGATGGCCCTACCCTTCGACGAAGAGATTGGTTTGGTAACCCCATAATTCTGGCCTTCTTGAGCATAGTGTTGTGTCCCACATATCGAGAGCTACCATACATTTGCTACAACCTACATGCATGATATCCTGCCTAGGATGCAATCTTGGATCACAGTGCCCTGATAGTGTAAACAGTGGCTACTTACACTACTTTGGCCAAAGAATTCAACACCTAGTACTTTGAGTGCAAGTAATCTGCCCACCCACCCTTTAGCTCGATTTGATATGGACCATTCACAATCATAACACACATTCAATCTAAGGTGATGACATAACAAAGTGTCCAACAAGGTTATTCCCTTTTCCATGGATTATCCTAACCCTAGGAATAACCAAGACTTGACAAACTAAATAACTAGGTTACTCCCTTTCCCATGGATTATTCTAACCCCGCGAATAACCAGATTATAACAAATTGACTAACTAGGTTACACCCTTTCCCATGGATTAACTAACCCTAGGTATAACATGCTAACCATACACGCACACATATTATGTGGCCAATTGGGGTACTCCCTTTGCCATGGATTATCTAATCTCAAGAATAACCAAGCTACCGACTCATGTTCAAAATGACATTTTTATAAAAGTACTATAAGATAGCAACATATTCCACATTTCACTTTTCATGCAACATCCATATAGTCTTGACAAACTAAGTATAGTTCTAGTAGCATTAAAGCCACACAAATTCCAATATAGTATATATGTATTCCCATATAAAAGGGTTTCACCAATTCAAGACTCGACCATGAATCACACAAGATTATCCCAAGCTAGGAAATAAATCAAGTTCATAAAAACAATCTTATCATGCATTCAAAATCAATCTTTCCCAAACAAAGGCATTTATAAATAAATAACCTTTCAAACATAAATAATAGAGGAATAGAAATCAGCATGCTTGGATTTATAGTTCCAACTGATAATACTGCTTTCCAAATTTAGCTTTGACAATCACGATTGCTACTTCTTCTAAGCCCAACTTATCTCCAAATTCTAGCCTCTTCACAAAGCTTTCAACAATTGCAAACTCACAAAGACAACTCTCTTTCTCACCAAAACTCTCAAAATTATGCTTGCACAAAAAACTACAGCAAAATGATCGATAAGAAAATCAGAACGAATAATTGTAACAAAGGGTAGAGAGGATGCCTCTATATATACTAAAATTTGAGCATCTTAATGCTACAAATAAGCTATCAAATCTGCCACCTTCCTATTCTAAATGCATTGACTAGGCTCAAGAGGTGAGAGGTGGCTGATCAAAACACTAGTTTGCAAACACCTACACAGTCCAGCTTCTCAGTTAAGAATGAGTCACCTATATCTTGATGACAGTAAAGATTAAACTCAAAAAATGCAACCTATAGGTTTCCTTATTGCAATATAAGTCGACTATCTTAGCCAGCTCATGGTTGAGACTGAGTCTCATGTTTATTTGATGGATTTGCTTGGATATGGCGTAGGAAATAGGCTTGTTTTAGTTACCACTCTCTGCAAAATATGGCGCCACCTTTCATACTTTACGCGCCTTATTTCACGTGTAGTTTTTAGAAAAAGTCAACATCATTTGAATCAGCATTTGCTAATACATTATGCGTGTTTCATAAGCCTTTTGACTTATTCGTTTATGCGCTTTATGCCCAACATTTGAAATATACCGAGCCAATTTTTTCGTTTTTTCAATTAACAGATTACAACATTGAAGCAAGTGCACCCGTTAAGGTTAGATGGATAAACCGAAACGTGCAAGAAAGTAAACTCAAGATACAGAAGGGAACTCAACGTCAAGTATGTGCTACCCAATCCAAGGCGGAGTGAGGGGCGACCATATGACGGAGAGATTACAGAAAGCAAAGCTTGAAATGAAATACTGAATAATGAAACTACTCAACACCCAGAATGTGCTTGCTCACCCAGAATGGGAAGTAGCTACCATAGGGCGGAGTTATACTATTTCTAACTAATACTTAAAGCAAACTTGAAGGAAATGCTGAATACTGAAACTACTCAACACCCAGAATGTGCTTGCTGACCCAAGACGGGAAAGTAGCTACCATAGGGCGGAGCTATAACTATTACAACTAATGCTGATAGTAAGAAGACTATTACACTGATAAGCAAGAACTTAACGGCTGTCAGTACTACTGCCAGCTTACAATCTTAAAATGAAATCTTGCTTACAATACGAATCATCATAAGGAAGGAATTATACAATATTCATGACTTGCATTGCTGAATGTAAAGATCAATTGAAAATGACAATGAATAGACCCAACCTCGTTCGCCAGACTCGGGCAATCTTCACTGAAGTCTTCTTCAATGCTCTTAGAGAACTTATCACCTCGATCAATAGAGGAGTTGCAGATTTTCTTCAAACTGCTGTCACAGACCTGCACTTTCAATTTATAACCAGCATCATAGAATCCAATAAAATGCTCGGAACTTCCTCGTTCCTCCTTCAAAAAGCTTGATATCAAATGCAAATGACTAATAGGAAGGGGGCGCTCAAATCAAGACCCAAAAGATGGCTTAGAATGCAACAGATTTTTAATGCACAAATCCCAAGAAACAGAAAAGTACGGCTACAGCTGGAAAGGGCGATTTGCTATATTAAATCAGATTCTCCAATGAAAAATCTACAACTTGTCACACAATGGCGCCTAGACCAAAGGAAGAGAATTATCCAATACCCACAATGATATGTTTTGTATTTTTTGATTTATGAATGAAACACAAATCTGCTAAAGCTAAAATACTGAAAACAGAAATCTCTAATATGCCAAATCTGATCCTAAACAGATGAATGCTGATTACAATGCACGAAATCCAAAGTACTCACAACTAGACTAACAATCATCACTAGTCGTTGTCTTACAAACGAGAAGAGATGCCCAATACTAGGAGGTCTTCATTCCTCGAAGTGATCCAGAGTCAATCCGGCAGCATAACGGTGTATTTTTCCAAGATAATCAAATGATGCTCAACTCCCTCCATTTATAATTTTTCCATTTGACTTCTCGTAACCCTAAAGTCACTTTCAAGTCAAAACCCTAATCTCTTCAAGAGGCGTACTTTCTCCTTCAA
Organism: Sequoia sempervirens; assembly: GCA_007258455.2. Lineage (NCBI taxonomy): Eukaryota > Viridiplantae > Streptophyta > Pinopsida > Cupressales > Cupressaceae > Sequoia > Sequoia sempervirens. The sequence continues at coordinate 28,683 of VDFB02256580.1, read as the reverse complement.
TGTTTAATACATGATATTTTAATTAAATGCCAAGCTTTGAAAAGTGCGCCCAACATAAGCTTGCTTGACTTTTGACAATAATTAAAATAATCTTTTAATGAGGCGCCACCCTCAAAAACCCCTTTTTAAAACATCTTTAAGTCATTAATCTAGGCCCATGGTCAACGTTAAATTATAACATTTAAACGTGACCTTTTAATTAAATGACTTATCTTATCCCTCAGAAGATGCCCTGAAGCCAATACTGAACCAGACATCTGACCAACTGAAGCAGTAAGTCAACCGAGCTGAACTCATTTGGAAAACTGCCAAAAATAGAATTTACTAAAAATAGTAAATTCCAAAAAGTGCTCTGAATGCCGAGATGATCACACCACTACGAAGCCCTCTGAAAACCCAGAAGGAATCTACCATTTAATCCACCATCTCTGAGCAATGACCTCCTCAAAATTAGGAAACCCTAATTTTAACTTCCGACTAGCCTTCGGGTTCCCAACGAAAGGCTAACGGTCACTGGAAATGTCAGGCTTGGAAAGGGGACATTACAACATTCTACTTTAGCCATTTATAATATATATGGCAGCGCTTAAATAATGTGCTATGTTCATTACAAAGCGCTTTTAATATATATCAAACAATATATATATATATATATTTCATTATTGTATATATATATATACATATAGTTATATTCACATGATTATTAAATGCATTAGTTGCCAATTGAATATATATAAACATATATTAAAATAATTATATAAACATATATACATATATTAATACATTAATATATATGTATGTACATTTATATTAGCGTAATTATATACATATATATCGATATATAATATTATTTTAATATCCATACTTAAAGACATAAATTCACATATTCATCGATTGGTGCATATATACATAACATGTATATATATATGTCTTGTTTGTCCAATCGATACTCCCATGCACATGATATATCCGTACATGAATATATGTAAGTACGTCTACCTACGTATATGCATGTATGTGTATATTCATATGTATGAGTTATCGGGGACATGTGCATCCATATATATATACATTCCATGTATATATCCATCGACTATTATATAAACCAAAATACGAAAAAGAACTTATAATTATTACAAAGACTCAATCACATATCCCCAAACAAGAACATTCAAAGACTAAAACCACATACCAATACAAAACATACTCAAACCCTAAAAGAAGGTTACTTACCATTTCTCGTACTATCTTAATTCAGGTAGACCAACTAGGATGTGAGTGTGTATGCTCAATTAGGCTCATCAAGGGTTACCAAATCAAGTTCTTGTCTTGAGTGATACTCCCCCTTTCTTTCGGGGGTTCAAATCTGTTCCTGCATTCAACTTAGTGCATCACAACAGTAGTTAGCTGATAACATTACATTCACATGCATCATATATTTTCATCTTCAGAACCTTTAAAATATTAAATTGAATTGAACATTCATTCATCAAGATTTATATACAAAACACAATCATATATTAAAGCTTTTTTACCCATCAAGGTAATAGTAAATAAGTAACAACAAAATAGGGTGTAACATATATTAAGAAGAGGATTCAAAGCATTAAAAGTGTTGTTGACAATGGAGAGATGTTGCTGAAGGTCTGCAGTATATCTTATGCTCTCTCCTGATGTTCCTGATGAAGCACGTGTTGCTGAAAGAAAGTTTTGGCCTACGCAAGTTGCTTAAGTGCTTCTATTTCTAGAAGCTTCATTGAAGTCTGTATGGGAGAACGCTCCACATTTCTCCACTGTTGAAGATTTGGTCCTACGGTTTGGGATTCAATGTTAGTGCTCTGTGGATGTTGCACTCCTATCTCTTTAGGTCACCCATGTTGCTGAGGAGATTCTGTGAATTGCAAAAGGTTGCCAATGTTGTTGGTTGTCTAGATTGGTTTGGGAAATGCTCCGCATTTCTTCGCATTGATGTCTGCTCCTGCGGCTTGGTGAATGTGCTCTCAATGTCTATGCTGTGTCTCAGTTCCAATTTCATGTGCTGAAGTGGTCCGCAAGTTGATATGTTAATGTTATATCTCATGATTAAGCATTTTGTGTTTTTGGAATGTAGTTTTCTGTTCTTGTTTGATCTGCAGTGGTTGTTGATGGAATGGCAGTATAAAGGAAGGGTATGGAAGTGTTGTTGGATGTTCATTGAACATCCCCATGTGATCCACACGATGCTGATTGGCCGCTTTGGTGCTGCATTGTGTCTTGGGTTGGCTTTCTTGGTTATTTATGGATATCTAGCCAACGGGGCTTGTTCATTTGCTTGCGCCATGTGCTTGGGGGTCTATGCCAGCAATTGAAGATGTGTTAAGTTAGATTTGGGTCCTGACCTATCTTGGTTAGAATCGTCTTGAGCAAATTCAATTGTAATAATGATTTTGAGCTAACAGGTTATGTGCTTCATATTTCTCTACACATTTCACTTGATGCCGACTTAGATTGTGTGCGCTAGCATGTGAATTATTTTGGATCATATTGAAAGATGTATTAAGTTTGTTTTTGGTCCTCTCTATCTTCGGAATAGGACAACATTATGTTTTGGTGGCCGACTTGTTGAATTCATTAATTATCTTCTTCCTGGCCGACCTATTTGAAGTTTTGAAGAGTTGTGGTGGATATATATGCAAGATCAGTTTGGATGCAACAAGAGTGAGTAGGGGTACAAGTGTGAAGAAGTGTGTGTGTGTGTGTGAATTGTATTGAATATCCAACAAAGTTAGTGCTACATTGTGAAGAGGAAAGATTAGATGTGCCTTAATGCCTTAGTCAATAGAGTGAATTGTTGACAAATATTGTAATTTTGTATAAACTCTTTGTATCTTGTTCCAAGATAGTGAATCTCATCAGGTCCTTGTATCTTGCGCCTGAAGTTGTGTTTGCTTTAGATCCGCAAGACGTTTGTATCTTGCGCTGAGGTAGTGAGCCTTGGTTTGCAAGTCCTTTTTGGCAGTGAGCCTTTATATTATTGTCAGTTAACTCTCACCATGGTTTTTCCCTCATTGGGTTTTCCACGTAAATATGGTGTCTCCTTGTGCATGTGTGTGTGTGTGTTGTCTGTTTCCTTCTCGTTCCTGCTGATCCGATTAGAGTAAGAAATGCTATATCTTTCATTGCTGAAGTTGTTGAGGACTTAAACTGCTATATCTTTTTGTTATTGGTTTAAGGGTTTGAAGTTTGTATTGTGTTGAAAGAATCCACCCCCCCTCTTAGTCTCTGGGTGTGTTCAATAGTTTTGCGTGCAAGTACTCGCGATTTCTGCAAGTAACCTGTGAGTTTTTCATCTATGGGTAAAACTATGTTTAAATCGGTTCCCTGGGCACCTAAAATGTTACACCCCATTTCTCAGTTACCATATTACTTTTACCTTTATGAGTAAATATGATATTAAATGCAAAATTATGACTTTAATATGTTCAAAGGATGAATGAAATACATAAATATGCATTATGATGTGAATACCTTTACAATGCTTTAATGATGCAAATGATATATGATGAATATGATTTTCATGTGATCGGTTAACTACGTTTATGATGCACTAAGTTGGATGCAGGAAAGAATCAAGCGCTCCAATGAGGAGAGGGAGAGTATCATCCAGGAGATGAGGTTGGTATGGCAACCACTAATGTGCCTACTTGAGCTATCACACACTCACAGCCTAGGTTAGACAAGTTCAGTCAAGTCAGTCTAGGATATGTGTCAGTAATTAAACCCTTGGTCATAGCTTTTGGAATGATTTGAATGTTAGAGTAATTGTCTTTGATTTCCTTTGGTTGTTTCTTTGGTTTTTATTAAAGTGACTGAATCTCTGTTTTGGGTATATGTTCCACTCTGTGTGTTTTAGACATACATTAATTATACGTATATACATTAAATGTATATATCCATATATGCGATAACTCATGTATATGAGCATATATGCGTGTATGCATACGTATATAGAAATACTTACGTATACTCATACATGAATACATCATATACATGGGAAATCGATTGGACATACACACACACACACACTTTTTATATATACTTATAAATAAATATATATATATGTACTTATTATAAGATGTTAAAATAATAATATAAATGTATATATATACGTATTTAATAATACACACACACACACACACACAGATATATATATATGATTAGCAATTAAATTATTATTTTTTTGATAGGTAAGATAATGTATTATATTGATATCAAAAAAGGATATGATAATAATATCATAATTTATATTTTGAACAACTTTAACCCTGGCTCAGATGGTGACCGCAATTACACCACGAATGGATCACCAACCCATCACCAATCCGTTTGTCTGTTTAACGAACATCAACCGACCTGAATAACATTATCACCTTCGCCTCTGCCTTTGACACTTTCACATCTAACAGCCCCGCCAGAACCCTTGAAGATATATTAGTGTTCAGCCTATAGCCTTTTAGCACTTGCCATGAAACCCTTCCCTGCGATGCACATTATCGCTGCAAACGTAAGGTAATCAAGGTGATGAATGATCCGACTTAGTCAGAGTGATGTCACCAGACCAAGAAAAGCCACCTGACGCTTGGAGCTAAGGAGTTGGATAGGAGTGTCCATACTACCAATGTCTAATTCCTTCGCTATTACTTGTAGAATGAACCTAGCCATAACAATTTAGGAAAGATTGCTAAATATTAATGCGAGCCTGGTGGTGAGGAAATCAAAGGATTGCCAGAACGCCAGCTCACGAAAGCCTTAATAACCCGTCCTCACCACCCTGTTATGAGTGCTTTGAATAATCGTGTCACCGAGCTTCGTATGTGTAATGTCCCCATCTTAGTCATACTCTCTTATGTGACTGATAGCCTATTTCCAGAAGCCCGTAGGCTCGTTAGAGGTAAAATTAGGGTTTCCTATTTTATTGGGGTTCTGAAGCATTTTTGAAGGTTTGCATGTAAGTGTTTTTGATGCATGTCTGGTGGAGTTTTCTGGGTTTTCGAAGAGCTTCAGAATGGTGTAACATGCATCTCCATCTGACAACCTTTCTCGGAACTTGCTATTTTTAGCCTGTATGTTGGAGTTTCGAGATTTGGATTGCAAATTCTTTCTGGGTTTTCAGAGAGCTTCACAGTGATATGACATGCAAAGGCATTGGGCAACTTTTCAAAATTTACTATTTTTAGTAAGTTCTATTTTTGGTAGTATTCAGATTGGCAACAGTTGAGTGAGCTTTCTTCTTCAGGCAGGACAGTTGAGTATTTCTGAATTTGGCTTTCTGAGGCGGATTTTAAAGAAATGATTTATTTAAATCATTTCATTATTATAATGTGTTTTTGACCCCTTGGCCTAGCACAATAATTTTATGTTATTTTAAAAGGGGGAACTTTGAGGGTGGACACCTCATCAGGAGATTCATTTAATATTTCTAAGGTTGATTATTCTTGAGTTTGGACGCCCTCATGAAGGAATTAAACATTTATATGTTTTAATATTTGTCAAGGTGATGTGGATGCCTAGGAAGATGGAGAATTAAGTGCATTTTAAAATTAAATTATTGCTAAAGGAGTTGGGTGTCCCTTTTAGAGGAAACTGAAGTCACCTCAAACTCTTTAAATACAGGATTTTGCTGATTCATTCATCATCTATTGTTAACTTATCGAAATGCTGTGGATTGATTTCAGAACCTGGCTAAGCGGGAGCTTAGCATTCACACCATTCTTTGGGCCTGAAACTATGGTTCCCTAGATCGTCAATTGGGAGTGTGCTTCATTCAGAAGTGCTTATTGAGCTTCATCGTTGATGTTTTTGGTGAGAGTTTCCATTTTTGTGTTTGCTGGTTATATCATGGCTGAAGGAGATTTTCAAATATAGCTCTTTGTATGATTTTTATTTGCTTATGGGTATTTGTTTATATCATTTCCATGCTTTAAGGCGACCCTAATTGCAAAAGCTCAGATTTTATAGCAAAGTCTTCATTTTATTAGAAGAGGTCGCCCTTTTCTAGGGCCGTACCATCTCTTTGATGTTAATTGGAAGTCAAACTTTCCTCATGGTGGCTCCCATGCATTGTTTAACCTTTGTTTGCTGGTTGCCCAGTTTTAAGGAAGCTGTGGTCAAAGTTTGGAGCGCTCTGTTGGAGTTTTTGAGATTGAAAAAAGCATTTTGATGATTGCTCAGTTGCTGGTCTGCATTTGAGTTTGTTGGCATTTTATAACAGACTTAGTTGTTTCCATGTTATGCAATATTTCTTGGGCATCTATGCTGCTAGTTTCATGTGCAGTCCATTTGGAGGAGATAGGAGCTTTTTGGGTGAACATATGAACAATTTAATGATGGTTAGTTGCTGGTAAGAAATCTCAGTTTGCTGGTTTACTATATCAGATTGATAATAATTCAGATTTTGGTTTGTAATACTGAAGATTGAGAAGATTGGAAGCTGGGAGAATCATCTTTCATCACTTGATTGATTGTACATCTTTAGCACTTGTAATTTTCAGATATTTGGCATTGTAAGACTGTAAATAGTAGTGCTGTTCCAGTCATTTAACTTTTGCATTTACTTTGTGTTTATTTTCAAACATTGTAACCCCTGGATGGTTGACAGCCACTGTGGAGAAATGAATAATTAAATCTCTCATATCTCATGCACTGATTAAGTGGTGAATCCCTACTGCTGAGTGGATGCTTGCTGAAAAGCGGATGCATTTTTCTTCATTGTAATATCTTTCCCCCCCACTGAATAAGTCTTAGCATGGAATCTTTATGGCCAAATCACCGCCTACTTTCATTTCCAGTTTGTAATTCAAATTCAATTGTTGCTAAGATCCCATCGCCATATGCTATCATCTTGCCTTTCAAAGGATCTTGGTGAACATTCTTGGCGAAGGTTACTTTGAAGTTGGTTATCATTTGGGCCTAACGCTAATCATTGGTGGTGTGTTGGTTTTTGTGCTCGAAAATCCAAGAAAAAATTAAGGGGCATATTTCAGTATGCCATAAGGCATAGGGCATGCATTAATCACATGACAAGATCCTGTGAGTACTAGCATTTCAAATCATAAATGTGAACGCTGGTGATCAAGCCAAATTTTCGCCACCTCACACACCCAAAATCCCTTTCACTTGCCAATGAGTCAGCCACTCCACACATACCATTGTGGAGTGGCACCCGCCCATTCGACCACGAGAATTGAATGATTTTAATATATGCGTTAATACATATATATATTATAATAGTAAAGCATTATAATATATATATATATATATATATATATATATATATATATATAATGAATAATATGAAAAGATGTGAATGCATATATAATGCGAGTTAAGTAAACAATGCTATGCATATATAATGCAAGTAAAGTAAACAATGTTTAAATTGGATGCTACACATATATATGCGATGGAATAAACATAGAATAGCTGCATTAAAGCATATGAAATGAGGCGCATAGAATACAATATAAACAACATTCATTTAAGAAGTTAAAACTATAATGTTGCGCTTGTATTTGCTGTGCCATATAAAGGGAATGATAATGCATTTAAATGTTAAGTTTGCTGTATATTGAAAAGCCACACATAGCAGATAAAAAGGTGTTGGACTTGTTAAAGCGCCACAAGTTGGTCAGAAAGCATATAGAGTTTGTTTTGTATTAGAAAGGCAGTTTCCATTCTAGGCGCTACGAGCAGAAACCTAGCATAATAATAGCCACGTTGAGAAGTAGAGAGCTAGAGGGAAATTATAGCAAATGTCTGAATTGGTAAAAATGCCACAAGCTGGCTTAAATGGGGTGACTAAGCCATGTGTTTGGAACTGTTTTTATTTAGGACTGTATATGTGTCTAGTTTTTGATGCTTTCAGCTGCCATGTTTCAACCAATTTGCTTAGTCGACCAATTTAGAGGTAGAATTGGTTTTCAGTTTTAGAGGTGGCAATTCAAGGAGCTGATCTATAGCATTAAGTTTCTCAGAATTTCTTATAAATAGAGGGAAGCCTCTTAGTTTTTGTTATTTGATTGGAATCCATTTGTTTTTCATTGTTATTGTTCAACTGTAGTTCTTTGTGCAAAGCAAAGTTTTGAGTGCAAGATGTGACAAGTGAGAGATTTCTTTGAGTGTTTGAGAGCTATTTGTTTGTGAGTTTTTGAGTGTTGGGAAAGAGGTTAGAAATGGAGATAAGTTGAAAGTGGAAGGAGGAACAAATGGAATTTTTGGTATTAAGCTTTGAGAGCCAATTCTTCATTGGAAGCTAAATTTCCAGGCATGCTAGTCTTTCTTATCCATTATTCTTTTCTATTTGATGTCATGTTTGCTTATGATTGCAAGTGCTTGTAAAAATGATGATTGCATATTATATAGAGTTAGCATGCATGTTGATTGGAGAAATCTTATTTGTTTTGATATACATTTAACTTCTATGATAGAAGCATGTGGGTGTATTGGCTAAACAAAGATAACTAGAAGGTATTGTCATAATATTTAGGATATCATATGTTAAGTGTATGCTTGCATGAATTATGATGTTGGGAATGGTATTATGTAGAAGTACTATGCTGTCATTGTCAAGTTATGAAGTTATGTAAATCTATGATGGTGGATTAACCATGAGTGGAAAACCTATGTTCTCAGACGCTCATATTTCTATGGAAGTAGGAAGACAACTAATTCCCTAGGGTTAGGGTGCACACTTGATTGTGTTTATGTTGCCATGTAATAGTAGGGTTGTAAAATGCATTAGAAATACATATACTTTCTAATTGCCTTTCTAAAGGGCTATTATCTTATACCTGACTAGTCTATACCTATTCACGGTATTCTAGTCTTAAAGAAGACGACTTACGTTCTGACAATTTGTAATGTCCCCTTTTTAGTGTGACCATGACTGTGGATGGTTTAGCCTATTCTTGATCCTCGTAGGCTAGAGTAGATGGTTAGGGGGTCTTATTTGGCAGTACTCGGTATGGCTTCGCCTCCAGTGATTAGTGAGAGTTCAGGTTTGACCTTCGTTGGACTCAGTTTGGCACACTTACTATTTATAGTAAGTGACTATTTCAGGACAATCAGGGTTTCTATCTATTGCAGGGCACCTGAAAAGGCTTCATTTGCAGCACCAATCCTTTACACCATTGGTTTGATCAGATAATGAGGGATTTACTATTTATAGTAATTCAGTGGTTGATAGAGAGGGACCCTTACTCTTTTTAGTAAGGCAGTTGGAGGCACAATGGATGCAGTGGTTAACTCCTTGGTTCAGACGGCTCATAAAACAGACAATTATCTTAGGAGTTATTAATTTTTAAAGTGACTAAGGAATAATTAAAATATTTAAATGTTATTATAAAGTTATAATGTAACTTTATAATAATAAAGTCACTTTAATTTTATAAAGTGCTTTAAGTGAAAAATTAAAGTGGGAAATATATCTTTTATCCCACATTGGCAAGGAAAGTGTTTGAGCTCTCATAAGAAAAGAATAAAAGAAACTTAAGAGCTCATTGTTGTGCATCTAGGAATTGATATTTGTTTGATATAATTATTTGGTGAAGGAGCCAGCTAGGGTTTCTGCCATTTCCAGCCATTGGGAACGAAAACTCTCATTGGTTATGCAATTTTGAGGGTGTGCAATATCATCCAAATTATTGCTTGATTGTGGACTTCATTCAGAGGTCCAATCTGTGCTTCATTGGAAGAAGATTTACATTTTCTACAAGAGTTTAAAAGGATACTCCAATCCAGATCAGAATTAGTGTTGGTGCTACAATGACGTGAATAGTACCCGCGCTACAGTGCTGCTACAGTACTATTCACCTCTTTAAGATTGGTGTGTAACTTTCAGACTTGGGTGCCGCCTTTACCTCACTTGGGGCCCTGTCTTTACCTCATGTGAGAAGTTCTGGGCATTTATGGTGCTGTTGGGAGGTCACAGAAGGGTTCAGTATCATGCTGTGAGCATCATCAGACTTATAAAGACTGTTGTCTTCATCTATAGGGCAGGCGTGAGATACAGGTTGGGTGTTTTCATATTTTATTTAATTGCATATGCATATATCCAGGTCTGCAAGTCTTTTAAAGTGTCTCAGTTACTGCTGTGTGAGTTCTAGGGGTGCTATCATGTCAAGTATTAGCCAATGTTAATGCTCAAATTGGTTGTAAGAGGGAACTGCAGTCATGTCATGTGAAAATCCATGTATTTCAGTCATACTGTAGCTTCTGATAAGCAACAGAAATATTGTAATCAGTCCATTACTATCAGTATTTCAGTATTGAGTAAGAAGGTTGAAGCCGAAGTTTGCATGCCAATTGTTTGGCAGAAATGTTCATTTCATGCAATTCTCAGTCTTACATTGCTGGTAAAAGCATTAAAGGTCTCTTGCACTATCATAGGGCTTAGTTAGATTCATGTTAATTGTTGTCAAAATTACTTAAATGCTGTAGCTGCACATCCACAATTAGTTCAGCCATATCTTTGCATAAGGAGGTTTGAAAACACTTACATTTCATCTTCATTACCATCTGGTTATTATCTCTTGTCAGTTGCATTTCATTCATTAAAGAATATTTTGTAATGCTTTGTTACTTGGCTCCCTAGTGAGAAATTTCATAATAAATTTCATAACTTCAAACAACACAATATTGCATCATTCACATATCTGTTTCAAGGGTTAGAGATGACAGGTCTCATCACACAACCCAAAGCAGTAATATGGGGGGACTTAAAGGTGCAGAAGCATAGACTCCTCCCAGGCTGAAAATGTCCTCCAGATTAGATATGAACTTTACATACATTTTAAACATGTGAATATATGAGTGATTTTGAAAGAAAGGATTTATGATTGTATATGAATATGAAAACCTAGAAACCTTATATAATCAATGCAAATGATAACTTGGAAAAAGCCATGAGGAAATTGGAGAATAATTGAAAGGTTCTTAGTTCAATTTACTGGGGGTTGAATGGCTTATTATGCTGATTTAGTATTATTAGACATTACTATTAACTTGAGGTCTTATATGAAATCTAATGTCAAGATTAACCAGATTGGTTATGGCATCTGAGAAAGATGGAGCCATAATAGATAATGATAATATAGAGTTTGAAAACTATTATGAGGAAGTAACCTTTAAATCAAGTTAATTCTGAAATAATATATTGACAATGCTTTAGATTGAGACCAGATGTGTCCAGTTAGTGACATGGTGTCATCAGTATTATTTTTATGAATTAGGAGAGTCGTTATTCCCTTGATTAAAATAAAGTACTTCAATAAAAGGCAATTTCCAGTTCCATGAATGTTGCAAATGTGGAAACAGGGTATTCAAGAGGTTGGGTTAAACCTAATTGGTCGGATAGATCAATATCAATGTTATTTGACTTGTTGGATGTAGAAACCCTAGTTTCCCCTATTCTCCAATCTGACAGTTTTGTTTGTCTTTTCTGACGTTTTTGGTTTTTTTGCAATTTTTGGGTTTTTTGCATGAAATGAAAGAATGCGATTTTGCTTGAAAATAAATGATAAATTCAAATAAAATACTTAACGGCCAATATAGATAGAAATTACAAGTTCTACTGAAGATGCTTCTTTTATTGTTCAACTGTAATCAATACAATAAAGATCTGATAGCATGCAATAATAAAAATAACAATTTTTATTGAAAACCTGGTCTGCTGGTTGAGACGCCAAAAAGGTGAAGATTAGGCACGCCTCCCAATAAATATTGCTTACTCCTCCCTCTGGATGCTGGCGAATGGTCTCTCAGGTGTCTGCGCCTTATGGAATAGTGTCCCAATGCCAAAAGAGAAGGTGTTTCTATGAAGAGAAGAAGTACGGCTCAATGAGATGGTACGGCCCTGCTCTACAGGTACGGCTGACAGCAGCAACACTTTTAATAACAGTACGGCTTCTTTTAATGCCTCCAGAATATCAAAGAATAGGCGCCTTGATGAATAGAAGACCTCTGGATAAAAAATACTCTGAAACCCCTGAATATGAATATCTCTGAAGCTCTGTGATTCCTCCTGAATGAAGAAAACCTCTGCTGCAATAAATCAAGTGGTATTTCACACCCTCTGAATTGCTTCCGATGGAGATGGCTCGTTCCCCAAGGAATTCGAACTTGAAACCCTAAAGTCTCTTGCTCAGATCAAGTTGATCAGTTTCTCAAAATCAATAATCACATAATGGCCCAAAACCCAAGGCAAATGCACTATAATGCTCAAAAGTGCGATTTCCTCAATAATAGGGTTTTAATAAAATATTCACTTTTAATTCTTTTAATTCTTCCATAGTCTCAGCCAAAATATTTTATTATAATTTAATGATCAATTTTGGCCCCTTCTGATGATGGTGCACCCCTCAAGAAGAATCACTTAAGTTATAATTTAATATTATAACTTTATATTATAATCATTAAATAATTAATATTTAATTAATACAATTAAATATTAATATTTCTCTCGTTACTCATCCGATTACTGTTTCGTCTGAAGCTGACGAACCCTGAAGTGATTTTGAACGCTGTCAAAGCCATACCGCTAAAAATAGCAGGGGTCCCACATTGATCGCTGTGGAACCTGCTAAAATAGCAACTTTGCAAGAAGTCTCCGGACGAGCCCAAACGAAAAGCCTACCGACAACCGCTAATCGAAGTCGGCGCCAAGCCCGGTGACCTCTATCCACCATCGGCTCACGAGGGTCGCGGTGGATAGGCCAAGCCTGCATCCTAAAAGATGTCAATCGAAGGGGACATGACAACCGGCTTCTCCGAAATTGTTTTACATCCCTGGCAATCTCAATGCCGATGTCGCAGACCTCCTCGCTTCCCTCCCATGTCGATCCTCATCAGTAATCTCCATTTCACCAGATATTCCCCGATAGTCCTCCTCGACGAATCGTCTCCCTATACCTTCGTGATGGACTCCGTGTACTCAAAAATCAACTTTCCCTCATCATCTATATGGGAGGTAGAATCTGCGTGATGGTATCACACGATGACCCAACGCTTCTTGAGGCGCATACATGAAAACGCTAGGTACCCTCGCCTTCGAAGCTCTCAAGCTCAGAAGCCACCTCGGGCCACTTCCTCGATCCCCGAAGGTCCGTATTAACGGTTTAAGTTTTCCTCAATCTAATTCTTCCTGGAGTGGATCGACGAGGGTGCGATGAGGTAAACCATGTCACCAACCTCGAAATGCCTCTTCGTCCTCTTCTGATCTGCATACTATTTCTGCTGATTTTGTGCCTTGGCTATATTTTCCTTGAGAGCCCTCATAGTGTCCTGACTCTCCTGCAACCAACCTCCTGCACTCGGCACTCTACTGTCGCTCAATAACAGATCAAGGAAACTCGGCGCCTCATACCCATATAGCGCCATGAAGGGTGACATTTGAATGGTCATATGGAATGTCGAGTTATAACAATACTCACACAAGTGTATCCATTTGACCCACGCCTTCTGCTGCCCTGCAATGTAGTTCCTGAGATATCCCTCCACCCACTTCATTTTACTATCTCCGCCCCATCCGGTCTGCGGGATGATAACCTCGCGGCCTCGGAGGGAGCTCTCGGTCCCACAAAGTCCTGAAAACCCTCCTTGCCGGTTACCTCCGAACCGACTCATCTCCGCCGGCCTCACAATGCCTCGAAAGTAAACCCATGAAGTCCAATAATTCCTCGCTTAAAGAATACCTCCCCACTGCGGTAGCTGTAAAAGTCGTGGGTGATCGAAAGAAGTGGGCATACTTCGCGGTAGTTTCCATTCCACAACTACATATATGCATTCACGCCTTTGGGCTTTAGGGGTAAAGCCAGAATAAAAGTCCATCGACAGTATTCCCACTTCCGGCCGGGGAATCGGAAGTGGTCGCGAACAAACTCCGGGCCGGTACGGTTCTCCGCTTGTTCTGGCCGACAAACAGTGGCACTTCACGCGATAACAAGAACATCTCCCTTGAGTCCTTTCCATGTGAACCTCTCCCGTATCTGCCTGTAGGTTTTGAAGTATCCGGGATGTCCAGCTGTAGGCATGTCATGAAAGGCCCGCATAATTATGTTCTTCACTCCTGAACCTGGGATCAAAAATATCCTGTTCAAGTCATTTACAAGCGTATACTTGGTATCAACCGCTGATCCCTCAACAATGCTGGAGGCCCAACTATCCTTGGCATACTCGCCACTATCATATGCCTCCAATCCCTCCAGATATGAACCATAGTGCCTGGGTACGGTCTACGTGCGCATCGCCCACTACGTTTCAGGTGTACCTTTGATATATGAAATATCAAAGTCATAAGCCCCGCAACTTATCAATCTATTTCGCCGGTCATTAAGATCTCAGCTAAGTTCTAAAAGGTCAAATCAGTTATGATCAGTTTTATGCAAATTTGCTGCCAACAAAGATAATCACAAATTTTGCTAAGGCATGCATAATCGCGAGCATCTCCTTATCATATATGCTATACAATCTCTCGGGTCCTCTGAGCTTGCGGCTCTCGTACACAATCGGGTGCTTGTCCTGCATAAGCACCGCACTAATGCCCTCACCTGATGCATCACATTGAAGCTCAAACGGCTTCGTAAAGTCGGGTAGTGCCAAAACAGGGCATGTGGTCATCAACTCCTTGAACTTCATAAAACACTCTTGTGCCTCAGAAGTCCAAACAAATGCCCCCTTCTTCATTAAATCTGTCATCGGGGCTGCATGTCGTGAATAACCATTCACGAATCTGCGGTAGAATCCACATAAACCGAGAAACCCTCTCAATCGTCAGTTTGGCTTGCAGTAGGCTAATTCAATGGCGCTGGATCTTTTCGTGATCCATGCGACTCATCCGTGACTGATAATAAGGACCTAGATAAAGCAATTGGCCATTCCCTGCAAGTCGCACTTTGGATTCCTTTTACGCATAAGGACTTCAAGATACTCACATCAGTTTCCAAATGAGCTTGCGCTCTTGCCAAGTCCCATCAGATATCAGATGTCAATAAAAGACCAACACAAACCTCAATGCATGAAAACTCCTCGGGTTTCATCGGGACCGAAGGTGGTCATGCCAAGTAGTGAGCCCAAATGGCATCACTACTAACTTGAAGTGCCTACAATGACATCTCGGCGTCAGTTTTCTATGTCCCCGCCACGACTCTAACTGATGATAACCCGACCAGAATCAATCTTCGTAGTAACATGCCCCGGAGCCTAATAAGCTCGCTAATCCCTAGACGTATCTATTCTTGATTGTCCTCTTATTCAGGACCTTGTAATCAATACACATACGTAACGCTCCATCCTTCTTCACCAAAACAACAGAAGAAGCGAACGGTGATTTGCTTGGTCGAATGTGACCCATAGCAAGTAACTCCTTTATGGTCTTCTCGATCTTATCCTTTAATCTTTTAGGATGCCTGTAAGGAGTTATCATAACGGGTTTCGCATCCTCCTCGAGCTCAATGATGTGCTCTATGCCTCTGTCTGGAGGTCTACCTGGCGGAATATCACTGAACACCTTGTCATGCTTGATTCTCAACTTCTGAATGTCTGGATGATATTCGGTCTTTTGCTGTCCCTCCTGTATAGGTGCTAAATGACACTCGACAGCCCACTCTACCATGTCATGACGCATGAGCCGCTCCATCCGGCGAAAAGAAATTGTTTTGAGGTCGCTGTCCCGAATTGCTTTAAGTATGTGAGTCTTTCCGTCGACATCAAAACGGATCTCCATGTCCTTGAGACGAAGTGTGACCTCCTCCAATGAATGTAACCACTTCATTCCCAAGACCAAATCAATGTCCCCCATATTAACAACGTAATAATCTGCCTTGAACTCATAATTGTTCAAGCGTAAAGGGAGATCCTTAATCATGCGTTCGCATCTCAAAGTGTATCCATCTGCTACTTTGACTCTGATGCCCTCGAACTCTTCAGTGATGAGTCCACGTTTCTCAACGAATCTAGCATCTATGAAATTATGCGTGGCTCCTGTATCCAATAGGGTAATGACCCTTTGTCCTGCTAACACACCACGAATCCGGAAAGAACCCTCCTGTTGGATGCTAGATAAACGGGCCTCCTGTATCTGAAGCTCGGGCTCTGTCTCTGCTCTAGGCTCTGGAGCCTCTGACTCTGAATCATCGGAATGCTCTTGCTGTTCGGAATTTTCTAATTCGGAGTCCTCATAGTACGCCCACATCACACGATTTGCCTTGCCCTTAGGTCTTAGAGGACAATCGTGACTGGCGTCATATGGTCCTTTGCAATAGAAGCAAAGCTTCTTCCTGCGTAGGTCATTAAGGGCCTCACGATCCAAAGGTGGAGCTGCTGATTTACCTTTCGAATCGTTTTTAAAGTCTGATTTTTCTTTGTTAAAATCAGATTTGTCCTTATTTCTGTTAAAGCCCTTGTTATCCCTGAATGATGAAGAACCTCTGGAGTTAAATCTGCTGGAAGGTGCTGCTAACTCCATACTCCGAGCTTTCATCGCCTCCTGTAACGAAGGAGGATCAAAGGCTTTGATCCAACCTCGTAATGGCTCTGTCAAGCCCTCCATGAAGAGTACTACCAAACGCCTCTCTGATATGTTCGGAACCATGACGGATAGCCTCTGAAAGTCACCGATATAAGTCTCTAGACTGCCACTCTGCCTCAATCGGTAAGTTAAAGTCTTCCAAGTGATTCCGTGATCCTTCCTCACAAAAACGCTTTACCAACTCGCCAACAAACTCGTAGGATGTGATCCGGGTCATGTGTCAGTAACGCCACCATCCCGCGGGTGCCACTACCGTAGTTACCTCCGCATGTAGTGTCTCATAACGAATGGCATCTCTCTCAAACACGAGTGTGAGGAATGAGACCGCTTGTTAATCCATGCTTTACCGGCCACCTTGCTACTCCCATCAACATCGCTATAGGTTGCTTGTTTGTTGTGCATGTTTTAGGTCATTGTTCTCGAATCTAGGTCTCCAACTCGCCGACTCCTCGCGGGTGCTCTCTCGCCTGTAATAAAACGGCCAAGTGATCCGCTCCGGGACCTCGTGGTACTAATCCCCACCTCGCTTCGCTATAATGCATCCGCTGCAACAACCTATCCCCGCTTCCTCACCGCTAAGACTCCTCCTCGGCCTCCTGTCTCACAAATGTAGGCCTGGTAGGCCTGTCTACTGTCCGTGAGGCTGTCCTAGGTGCCCTGCGAGACCCTGCTTCACTCCTCTCATCGTCACGATGTGGTGACGGTCTCCTCGGAGTACCCAGTCTTTGAAGTGCAACTGCCAACTGCTGTAATACATCATCTGACTGCCGCTGACCCGCACTTAAGATACCCTGAAAGTAAGCAAAACCTCCGCATCGGGCTCCGGATTAAGTATTAGGGTGGGACTTCGCCCTAGGTATATCCTCGCTCATTTCACTGCCATTCCCTGGCTACCTATGTTTCCTACGCCTCGCCTCAAACTCCGTCAGTCTGGCCAATCAAGGCACGCCTCAAGGTGTAATAATTGTGATGGTTCAAACTCTTCGGGTTGCATAAGATGGCTAAACCCTCAGATGGCGTGGATTTAGCTCGATACCACTGTAGAAACCCTAGTTTCCCTGGTATTCTCCAATTTGATGCTTTGTTTGTCTTTTTTCCGGACGCTTTGGCTTTTGCACTTTTGGGTTTTTGTAATGAATGAAAGAATGCGATTTTGCTTGAAAATAAATGATAAATTCAAATAAAATACTTAACGGCCAATATAGATAGAAATTACAAGTTTTACTGAAGACGCTTCTTTTATTGTTCAACTGTAATCAATACAATAAAGATCTGATAGCATGCAATAATAAAAATAACAATTTTTATTGAAAACCTGGTCTGCTGGTTGAGACGCCAAAAAGGTGAAGATTAGGCACGCCTCCCAATAAATATTGCTTACTCCTGCCTCTGGATGCTGGCGAATGGTCTCTCAGGTGTCTGCGCCTTATGGAATAGTGTCCCAATGCCAAAAGAGAAGGCGTTTCTATGAAGAGAAGAAGTACGGCTCAATGAGATGGTACGGCCCTGCTGTACAGGTACGGCTGACAGCAGCAACACTTTTAATAACAGTACGGCTTCTTTTAATGCCTCCAGAATATCAAAGAATAGGCGCCTTGATGAATAGAAGACCTCTGGATAAAAAAATACTCTGAAACCCCTGAATATGAATATCTCTGAAGCTCTATGATTCCTCCTGAATGAAGAAACTTCTGCTGCAATAAATCAAGTGGTATTTCACACCCTCTGAATTGCTTCCGATGGAGATGGCTCGTTCCCCAAGGAATTCGAACTTGAAACCCTAAAGTCTCTTGCTCAGATCAAGTTGATCAGTTTCTCAAAATCAATAATCACATTATGGCCCAAAACCCAAGGCAAATGCACTATAATGCTCAAAAGTGCGATTTCCTCAATAATAGGGTTTTAATAAAATATTCACTTTTAATTCTTTTAATTCTTCCATAGTCTCAGCCAAAATATTTTATAATAATTTAATGATCAATTTTGGCCCCTTCTGATGATGGCGCACCCCTCAAGAAGAATCACTTAAGTTATAATTTAATATTATAACTTTATATTATAATCATTAAATAATTAATATTTAATTAATACAATTAAATATTAATATTTCTCTCGCTACTATCCGGATGATCGTCTGTCTGTTTCCATTTAACACCGGCGGATTCCTAACGCCGCCAGCCATACCGCTGTTAGTCCACGCCAACTTTCGTGAACTGCTAAAATAGTAACTCAAGTAAGAAGTTCGGATCGAAATTCAAACGAAAAGCTTCCATCGATCAAACTCTGCCAACTGAAGCTGAGCCAAGCTCCGAAGTGACCCTCTATCCAGTCTATCGGCCTACGAGGGTCGTGTGATAGGCCAATCCTGTACTCCGAAAGATGTCACTGAGAAGGGGACATGACATTGGAATGAAATCTTATTTTAATGTTTGTGGAAAAACCTAGTCAAGAGTTATTCATGGTCATTATATTTACCAAGTCGAGCCAGGGGGTGGGTGAACATATGACACCACTTCACAGAAAGTGAGTTTGATTTAATATCAAATCTATATTTAATATCAAATCTTTGGCCAAAGTAAGTGTAAGTTGCCACTGCGTACACTTGTCGGTTCACTGTGAGCTAGTATTGTGTAACTAGTTGGGAGTGGCATGCATGTAGGTGGGTATCCATTGTATGACAACACTAGCTATGTAGGACACAACACCATGCTCAAGTAGGCTTTATATTAGAGGGTTTCCAGGCCAATCTCTTTTTTGAAGGGAGGTCCATCTTACTAGTTAGGAAGATGTGCGGGGAACCACAGCAAGTCCGTGGTTGGAGGAAAAGCACTTGGATGATACTCTCCCTCTTGCAATTGGCAGCCGAGACTTGAGGATGTATGCTCTAGCAAGGGACATGTCAACCAATTGTACTCTTGATCCATTCAGCTCTTGTAAGCTATGTTTTGTAATTATGATCATGCATCTATAAGTAAATTGTATTTGAAAGATGAATTCATTACATGGGATTATGTAATGTTACTTTATACATGCAATGTAATTTGGAATGGGTTTATTTCAAATATGCATCTATGTTATTGAATGGGAAATTTCTATTTCTATGTGTTGGTGAACTTGATCTTTTCACATATATGGGTTAAAATTTAGGTAAAATCCATTGGGTAAATTTGGGGCATGTTACATAAAATATCCCATGAGAAAAACATGTTTTTCTGTATCCCTAGGTGGATGAACATTAAGAATGTTCCGACTCAACTATGGGCCTTTTTGCCTCAAATATTGAAACCCCTTGGTAAACTGCTTAAAGTTGAAGACACCAACTCTACCCTTCTGCACATCAATACTATAGTGTTGCTATCTCTTATACATGGATTCAAATCCTAGAAGCTATTGAAGTTAAACTTGATAGAAACTATACAAATGTGAAAAAGGTCTTGGAGGGCTAAATGCATGTTTTTATGTAAAAGAGATGGGCCCCAGAAAAAGGACTGCTTTCTTATTGCAAAATTTATGAAAAATAACAATAGTATATCCTTGAAGGAAAAGAGAAAGAAGAATTATCCTACCTATATTGAAAGCCCTCTTGAGGTCGTCTCTGACTCAAAATCTGCTAGTGAGGATGTGGTAATGGTATCAAAGGAAACCTCTAAAAAGGTAGAACAAAGTGTGTATGAAGAACCCCAAGAGATAAGTCTTTCTAAAGAGGGTTTTATTAATAATAAAAATATTGTCTTAGAAATGGTTAAAAAAATCCATGAGAAGAATGCCCAAGAAATTGTGTTAGACAAACTAAAAGAGTAGATAAGGGCAAATTTTTTTTCCAAGACTCCAAACTTAGGGACCCTCCAAATACTAGTAATACTTTTGACTAAGAAGGTTTTGAAGACTTGAACTTGAAAGAGAAAACGTTTAGGATAACAATAAAAATATGGAGTCGATAAATCCTCTGTTTCAAGGGATATTGGTGGGGAAAGTAGTTGAAGAAGGTGAATCCTTGAAGGTGATAGTTTTGAGAAACTAGGGCAAAAGGGGAAAGGGGAAAAAACTCTAAGATGCTTTTATAGGCTATACAAAAATAAAAAGTTAGCCTCTCCTTCATAAATGAATATCAATTGTATCAGATTGAATATCAAGGGACTTGAATCCCTTGATAAAATATGTTATTAGGTCTCTTTGTAAGAAGAAAAAATGCTTGGATTGTTTATTGCTTTAGGAAGTCAAAGCAGTTGGGTTTCTTTTAGAAAACATATTAAATTTGTTTTGAGGAACACATTTTTTTGTTTACCTCAAGTCACAATAAAGGAAAAGGAGGCATTGCCATCTTGATTAACCCAAATTGGGCTAAATATTTCCATCTTGATTAACCCAAATTGGGCTAAATATATAGTGGGAAGTGGTTGCTCTCCATGTAACATGTCTTTGGGTTATGTTTGATGGAAATAATACCAAATTCGGAGTTTGCTCAATCTATGCCCCTAATGACTACATGGAAAAAATTGATCTTTTGAAATGGTTAGATTTTACCTTCCAAAGTTCCCTTGGTGCTTGGAGGGGATTTTAACATGGTGGAGCAAAAAGAAGACGTGTGGGGATGCTCTTCTGGCTTGGAAACGAAATAAGCAGTTTTTCTGGTAGAGAATGAAGAAGTTCTTGAAATTGGTTGATCTTTTGGAGGAAAAGAAGAAAGACACTAAAAGCATATTGTATAATTGATGCTATAGTCAACAGGATGGAAAAATAATCTATTGTAGGCTTGATAGAATCTATGTTGAAGAGGTTTTTTCTGCTTTGAAATTAAGAACCGTAATTGTATTGAAGTTATATCGTGTATGCTCGCAAACCACTATCCTATAGAGGCTAACGTCATTATCAAAAATTCCAATTGTCTTAAAGATATCAAAAGGAATAATCTTTTCAAGATAAACATGTAGCTTTTGAAGAGCAAGGATTGTATGGATGGGATTTCTACCCTTAGAATGGTGAATAAACTTGTTGTTTCCAAAAGATTCTACTATTGTATATTGGGATGATCTGGTCAATAGTTGTAAAATGAGTATTATTATGTTCCGATAAAATGGGTTATCCGATTATGTATTAATTGTTTGTCGGCTTTGGGTAGTTATAAGCATTGGTTGGTCGATAGTTGTGTTCCTTTTGGCAACCATTGGATCCTTTAAATAGGTTTTGGATTGTCAAGGAAATCGGTATGATCTGGTCAGATCCACTTTGATCCTTGGCTGACTATCTTTGATCTTTTATAATAGTTTTTTTGTTTGATTATATATATATATTTATATGTATACATACATATACATATATATATATACATATGTATATACATACATACATACATACATATATGTATATAGATGTACATACATACATACATACATACATACATACATACATATATATATACATACATACATATATACATAGACACACACACACACACACACACACACACACACACACACACACATATATATATATACACATTGTTGGCATTTCAATTCGCACCTCTGGAATGCAAATTAGAAATGGACAGCTATGCACAGATAAACTGCTTTTCAAATTAGGAGGGGAAGCTCCCTCTTTGTTGATGATGCTTTAAAGAAAGTAAACTAAACTATTTGCCAATCTTTTTGTTCTCAGCTAAGAGCACAAGGTTATAAAACTCTAGCGTCGTAGCTGAGGTTTTCTCTTTTAGAATTTCAACTTCAACTAGGCCTACTCTAATGATGCCTCCAACTACTCAAGTAAACTCAGAGCTTGAGAGTTTGAAGTAAATAAGGAATGATTTGATAAAACAAAACTCACATAAAATCACTTCCAACGTACACGTTAAGACTCATTGTACTTTTAGATGCAAGGTGAAATAAAGATTATATAAGAGAAACACATAAAACAAAACCTGAGAGAGTAGGTAAGAGAAAAGTAAGCATAAGATTTCCTTTCTAAAACTTTTGATAACGACTACACTTTTGGGACAGTAGGATTGTAGAAATAACAAGCTTACAGTTCTGTGATCAAACCAGAATACACTTAACGCAAATTACAAATGAACTGAACAATAACTTGTAGCAAAAGGCAGGCATGCAAGCTTGCTCTTACACTAAGTGAACAAACACTGAATAACAACTTGCAGGCAAAAGTAGGCTCAACAATTTGCTATCACAATAACGGTTAAAGAAAAATGGGCAAGGCTGCCCTTATTTATACATAAGCAAGGAGTAGGGAACCCTAAAATCTCCTTGCTTTTACAACAAGACTTGCCAACATGCAAACTTTATTTTTAAAACTAAAACAAGACAACTAACTAACAACCCGTTGAAAGCAAAAAGCAGGGAAAGTTCCAACTAACGACTTGATTTTTCCTATTTCTCAAAGAATAGATAAGCGTGAGACAAGAATATCAAGAAAACTTGGAAAAGGAATCGAGTTAGTTTTTGTTTTTTAGTTCTATTCTTGGAAATCTTCGCTGCCCCGAAAAGATGCTGATTTTTCTCCAAAAAACAGATTGCTGGAAAAGGGTCAAGTCTAGGCTTTGTAGACAATCGCGTTTTCAAGAGACCTAGTTCATCAAATTCTGAAAAAGCTAAGGGCTCTCGAAAAAGCGCTGAAAAAGCAGATTTTTGGAAATATAAAATCTTCAAATCTTTAAGAGGAACAAAAAGCAAATGGACCCAGATTGATGAAAACTGAAAAAGCTGACCACCTATTTCTAAAATGTGATGCCCTAGAAGATTGGATCATGAAAAAGCATGCCTCTGTGCATCCCAATCTCGAATCGATAAAGAAAATTGAAAAAGCACCTCGTTTTAGCCTCTAAAACTTGAAAAGAAGAAAATGATATCTTTCAAACCTTGAAGGTCAACCTGCAAAATGTGAAGAATGAATGTCGAAGCCTTCTTAAATAGGGTTCGAGGACGAAAAAGCGCTTTATTCTCCAAGCGTTAAAACTTTGAAGCCAATCTAGAAGCAGGAACGTCGAATGTGGACACCTTTTGAACGATGAGTGACAAAACTTGAAAAATTTCCAAGGCATTGAACCTTGAGCGCCTTTGCTCTTCAGAGTTAGAATATTTTTTAGGATTCTCAACTTTGCTTGCTTTCTTGATCTCAGTTTGATCTTTGTTTTTGGATGTTTAATTGATCTTGTGAGTTGGCTAATAAATTCGTTGGATAGCCTGAAGAATCCGGAAGATCTTTTGGAGGCTGCAACTTCTAAAAAGTGATTCTGGGGGCTCAAAAGCTTGGGCGCCCATGCATCCCAGACTTAACCATTTTTCTAACATTTTCAACTTTATTTTGATTTTCTACCTCCGTTCGACCTGCAATATTTGATGATTGACAAATCTTCTGAGCTCACCGTTGAATCTGTTGGAGAGCCTGTTCGAATCTGAAGGAATGTTCTGGAGTCTACTAACCCTTCCACCTTCTGATCCCACAAAATCTTGGGCGCCTCTGGTTAATTGGGGCGCCCAACTCCTCCAGAGTAAGAATATTTTTTTGTGTTTTTCTTCTTTCAAATTTAACCTTTTTGTTCCTCATGATCTTCATCTTCATTTGAATTGTAATATCTGGCGTTTGACGAATCCGATGGTCTATTTGAGACATTCACTGGATAGCCTGAAGAATTCTAAAGAAGATGACTGCTTTGGTAAACCCTAGTAGCTGGATTAAACCTCTCAAAACCCTAGGCGCCCCTGGCAAGTTGGGGCACCCATGGATCCCAGAGTTAGTTTATTTTTGAGGTTTTTCATGATTTCCATATTGCTTCTTTGATAAAACCTCTATGTTTGATCCAAGATTCCGACTGTTTGATTGATCCAATGACTTGGCTAATAGATTCATTGTGAAGCCAAAAGAATTCTAAGAACAAACTCTTGGAGACACAATCCTAAATCCAATAGCTAAGCCCTTGAAATGATGGGCGCCCCTGGCTAGCAGGGGTGTCTTTACTGTCTAGAGTTAATTTTTTATTTGTAGTTTTTCAACTTTTCCTTTGCTCTTCGCGTTCATCGTTCCGTGCTTGGCAGATGTGTATTCACCATACGTCGAAGATTGTAAAATGGCTAAGGCATTGACAGCTAGGCGCCTTGACTGGGCAGGGGCGCCTAACATCTCTAGTGTTAGACAAATTTTCACCATTTTTGTAATCTTCCAACTTCCCTTCTTTTGTTCTCCATTTCATGGACATCTTTTTCCCTTTCTCGATCTGTGCAATGTTTGAGACCTCGAATTTGAGATCTAGCAGTTGACCATCCACCATTGATGACCTTGGAGCTCTTGTTTTAGCTTCTAAAAAAGCAAAATAGACCCACCAGAGAAAAATTGATCTTTTGACGATTCTAACTAGACCAGCTTGACCAGGAAGTATTTTCAACCAATCAAAATCAGTTTGAGCCCTGGAAGCAGAAATTCTATTTTTAGAAAATTTTGCTAGTACCCATTTGAGAAGGAACCCAAAAAAACCCAAAAAAAGTCTATTTTTAGAAAATTTCCTAAAAAGTAGGGCCGAAAATCTGAGATCTAGGCTTTGTAGATAAGTCCTTTTGCCAACTGATCTAGGTTTACTTTTTCCTGCTCATTATAGAAAGGCTTGATCACCCAAAATACTATATTACAGGATTCCTAATAGGATTTAAGCCTACCATCACATTAATAGCAGCCTTTTTATTGCAAAATTGCTAAGGGGAGATGG
This sequence comes from Sequoia sempervirens, assembly GCA_007258455.2. Classification (NCBI taxonomy): domain Eukaryota; kingdom Viridiplantae; phylum Streptophyta; class Pinopsida; order Cupressales; family Cupressaceae; genus Sequoia; species Sequoia sempervirens. The sequence goes on along the minus strand of VDFB02256580.1, from coordinate 3,415 downwards.
AGGGAGGAAGGTGTGGGGTGTTGGGGATAGGGATAAGGGTATTTGGTAGAGCAAGGGAGAGGAAGGATAGGTAGGGTTTAGTCAGAAGAGTCAAGGTGAGAGGAGGTGGTTTTTCTATGTGAAAAAACATCCATCAGTATCAAGCTTTTGTTGGCGTTACAATTCACACCTTTGGAGTGCGTATTGGCAACAGACAACTATGCACAGTGCGTAATGACTGCTCTTCAAATTAGGAGGGGGAAGCTCTTTTGCTGATATGCGTGAAAAAGTAAATTTTCGAAATCTTATCTTTTTGACTCAGTTGGAAGAGGCAGAAGGTTAAGAATACCAATACGTTGCAACTAAGGTTTTTCTCTGGTTTTGTAGATCTTAACTACATCTAACTAAATGCTTTAACTATCCTATTTCCTCAAGAGAAACAGAGCATGAGGACTTAGGAGCAGGAAATTGGTATATGATAATCTTTAAGTTAGGATTTCTAAGGAGATGGGACACCTATCCGAGGTGTAGGTTGAAAGAAAGGTTATTGGCAACATCAAATGACAATCTTCACTTGTAAATTCCCAGGGAGGAGACGGCTCCTATTCGAGGTGTAGATATGAAACAAAGATTATTAATGACAACAACACACGATAAACCTTACTTCTAAATTCCCAAGGAGGAGACGACTCCTATATGAGGTGTAGATATGAAACAAAGCTTATTAATGACAACATGAAATAATAACCGGGACAACAAATCGTATGGACCTATCAATACAATTAACGATCAAACCAACAATTATATTTAACTATGTGAACAAATACCAAATAGCGATACTACAGGCAAGGCGGCTCAGCATGTTCACTATCACAAATAAAAGCTCAAGGTGAATAAAAACAAAATAACAACATTCAGGCAAATTGGGCTGAGTAATTTGTTCTTGCAGCAAAAGTTAAAAAATACAATGAGCAAGAATGCTCTTATTTATAGACATCAAAGGTTTAGGGAACCCTAAAATCACCTTGAGTCAACATGAGTCTTGCAAGCATGCAAGACTTATTGCTAAACCTAAATGTAAGCAACTATATAGTAAACTGGAAAACTACCATTAGCTAACTGAAACAAAACTAAATCAAATGGACGTTTGCAACATGCAAGTTCTTATTGATATGCAAGTTAACTGACAACTAATATTAGTTAACGGAAATTGAAAAATATATGAGAACTCAAACTGTACATAGATGATTCCAAAATAGACATGCCATGATCTGTGGATCAACAAGTTAACTCGGAAAGAGGTATCGAGTTAACTGTTGTGTCTAATGTCTATCCTTAAAAGGTGGGATGTCCTGATTTGTAGTTCATTGCCGCAAATTTGAGAAATCCCTCCACAAGGTCATTGATTGCATCACCATCTGGGGCATTGATACTCTTCTGAAGCACTTTGTGTCTTCGCAACATCTCCTCACTGCCCGTAATTTGACTCTGTAACTCTTCTCCACTTTTGGCTGCCTCATCAAATAACGTTGACTTGATTGTAAGTTGATCCAACTTACAACCAATGGAATCGCCACTGAAAATACCATGAATGAGTACCTGCAACTCTGATTGTACGTCGGCGAGCTCGATGTACTCACCATCCTCACGCTGATACTGGCAAGGGACTTGTGATATGAAAGTTCTTACGAACTGGATAGCACTAGTCACTTGTTCTCTGCACCTGGCCAACTCTGCAGCAATTGTCTCATGTATTTTTTCCTTGAAGATTAGTTGTGTTCTTCAAGTAAAAATAGCTTCCTTATCTTCTTCGTCTATGACTGAGTCATATGCTGTCCTTAGATGAGAGATCATGATCTCATTCCTTGGTTTGTCTATCGCCAAGTCTCGCTCTTCATCCTAGATCTATGTACGAAGTTCGTGGGCCTTTAACTCAATTGGTACAATTCTAAAAGTGTGAAGCGACCCCTTGTGACGAACTCCTCCTCCCAATCTTTGAAGCGCTCCCGTATACAACCAGCTGATTTAGCTGATTCTAGTTTGTTGGTAACAACATTTGCGGGAGCAAGGTGGTGACATTCTCATTGCTGTGCATAAGGTTGGAGATATACTGGCGAAGCTGTTGGATTTCAGCCTTGAGGGCTGCCTTATCTTCTCTGTCCTTTATGACTCTCTCCTTTATGGTTGCCGTTGCAACCTGGAGGAAATGAATGTCTACTTGGCGTGTACTTCTACCAAGGTTGGCCTTTATCAAGGCGAAGTCTTCAACTTCTATCTCGTCCGAGTTCTTGTCCTCTGGAGGTGCAATGGTCTCAATTATTATTTCCTTGTCAACGTTCCTTTCCACATGGAGTTTCTTCTTTATCCTTTTATCTGGCGCGTCTTGGTAGACATGATCAAAATCTGAGAAGTCCAGTTTATAGGATGGCTGCCTCCTCTTCCTACCTAGTTGATTCCCAAGCTAAGATGAATTTCAACTAATCTCACTCGAAGGATCAGTGCTAGACCTGGGAACTCCTGATGAGTGAGAATGTGTGGAAGCACTGCTACGCGGTGGCGAGTCTAGCCTCAAGTCAATGTGAACTGGAATTGAAGACTGCTGTGGTGTTGGTGATGGCATGGGAGGTTGTACCCCTGCTTCTGGCATGCTCTGAACTGCATTTGTGGCAATCTCCACATGTGTTTCTCGCTGGTCCAAATCAGCAACTAGTGCTTTTCGCTTTGAATTTTCAGACACTTTGCTTCCTTTAGGAGGATTACTCCTTTTCTTTTGTTCAGGCTTTGTCTTTGATGTGGAAGGCAGTGAAATATCCACCGATGGCGGCTCTGTATTTGGCATGACTGCCCTCCTCATCTTCTTGCTATCCAAGTAGAGTATGCTATTTTGGATAACCTTGCTTGATCTTTCCTTAACAATGAGTATTCCTTGGCAAACCAATTGACAGTTGGAAGTGGTTGCGTATGATCCTGTTCTCTGAAAAATGGAGGAATTACATTCCCATCATCATCTGACAACCCTCCCACATCTTCTGACATGAAGACAAAAATCTGTGAGAGGGTGAACTTGCTGTAACTGTGCCGACGTACCTCGAACTCGTCCTCTCAATTGTCCTAGTAGTCCTCCATAGAAGGCTTGTGATAAGAGCGACTGCCAAGGTGTGCTGAGTAATAACCCCAAGGGTCATATGAGCATCTCTCAATGAGGTACTTAAGATTAAATCTTGCTAACTCATGGTCCATAGCCTTGGCGTCAATTGCTGTCTTGCACTTGTAAATGCCCATCTGTAATGGAAAATTGGCAACTGACTTGCGTTTATTTCGTAGATGTGAGTGAACATCGTACAATTGCTGTAGAAACTCCATGAAAACCACCCTATCCGAAGGATAACGAGGTAGCATGGCTGGACGACCTGCATATTTGTAGACATGGATGTAG
>VDFB02256579.1:0-33676 GCA_007258455.2 Sequoia sempervirens | reverse complement strand
AGGTGATAGTTTTGAGAAACTAGGGCAAAAGGGGAAAGGGGAAAAAACTCTAAGATGCTTTTATAGGCTATACAAAAATAAAAAGTTAGCCTCTCCTTCATAAATGAATATCAATTGTATCAGATTGAATATCAAGGGACTTGAATCCCTTGATAAAATATGTTATTAGGTCTCTTTGTAAGAAGAAAAATTGCTTGGATTGTTTATTGCTTTAGGAAGTCAAAGCAGTTGGGTTTCTTTTAGAAAACATATTAAATTTGTTTTGAGGAACACATTTTTTTTTTTACCTCAAGTCACAATAAAGGAAAGGGAGGCATTGCCATCTTGATTAACCCAAATTGGGCTAAATATTTCCATCTTGATTAACCCAAATTGGGCTAAATATATAGTGGGAAGTGGTTGCTCTCCATGTAACATGTCTTTGGGTTATGTTTGATGGAAATAATACCAAATTCGGAGTTTGCTCAATCTATGCCCCTAATGACTACATGGAAAAAATTGATCTTTTGAAATGGTTAGATTTTACCTTCCAAAGTTCCCTTGGGTGCTTGGAGGGGATTTTAACATGGTGGAGCAAAAAGAAGACGTGTGGGGATGCTCTTCTGGCTTGGAAACGAAATAAGCAGTTTTTCTGGTAGAGAATGAAGAAGTTCTTGAAATTGGTTGATCTTTTGGAGGAAAAGAAGAAAGACACTAAAAGCATATTGTATAATTGATGCTATAGTCAACAGGATGGAAAAATAATCTATTGTAGGCTTGATAGAATCTATGTTGAAGAGGTTTTTTCTGCTTTGAAATTAAGAACCGTAATTGTATTGAAGTTATATCATGTATGCTCGCAAACCACTATCCTATAGAGGCTAACGTCATTATCAAAAATTCCAATTGTCTTAAAGATATCAAAAGGAATAATCTTTTCAAGATAAACATGTAGCTTTTGAAGAGCAAGGATTGTATGGATGGGATTTCTACCCTTAGAATGGTGAATAAACTTGTTGTTTCCAAAAGATTCTACTATTGTATATTGGGATGATCTGGTCAATAGTTGTAAAATGAGTACTATTATGTTCCGATAAAATGGGTTATCCGATTATGTATTAATTGTTTGTCGGCTTTGGGTAGTTATAAGCATTGGTTGGTCGATAGTTGTGTTCCTTTTGGCAACCGTTGGATCCTTTAAATAGGTTTTGGATTGTCAAGGAAATCGGTATGATCTGGTCAGATCCACTTTGATCCTTGGTTGACTATCTTTGATCTTTTATAATAGTTTTTTTGTTTGATTATATATATATATTTATATGTATACATACATATACATATATATATACATATGTATATACATACATACATACATACATATATGTATATAGATGTACATACACACATATATATGTATGTATGTATGTATGTATACATACATACATACATACATACATACATACATACATATATATATATATACATACATACATATATACATACACACACACACACACACACACACACACACACATATATATATATACACATTGTTGGCATTTCAATTCGCACCTCTGGAATGCAAATTAGAAATGGACAGCTATGCACAGATAAACTGCTCTTCAAATTAGGAGGGGAAGCTCCCTCTTTGTTGATGATGCTTTAAAGAAAGTAAACTAAACTATTTGCCAATCTTTTTGTTCTCAGCTAAGAGCACAAGGTTATAAAACTCTAGCGTCGTAGCTGAGGTTTTCTCTTTTAGAATTTCAACTTCAACTAGGCCTACTCTAATGACGCCTCCAACTACTCAAGTAAACTCAGAGCTTGAGAGTTTGAAGTAAATAAGGAATGATTTGATAAAACAAAACTCACATAAAATCACTTCCAATGTACACGTTAAGACTCATTGTACTTTTAGATGCAAGGTGAAATAAAGATTATATAAGAGAAACACATAAAACAAAACCTGAGAGAGTAGGTAAGAGAAAAGTAAGCATAAGATTTCCTTTCTAAAACTTTTGATAACGACTACACTTTTGGGACAGTAGGATTGTAGAAATAACAAGCTTACAGTTCTGTGATCAAACCAGAATACACTTAACGCAAATTACAAATGAACTGAACAATAACTTGTAGCAAAAGGCAGGCATGCAAGCTTGCTCTTACACTAAGTGAACAAACACTGAATAACAACTTGCAGGCAAAAGTAGGTTCAACAATTTGCTATCACAATAACGGTTAAAGAAAAATGGGCAAGGCTGCCCTTATTTATACATAAGCAAGGAGTAGGGAACCCTAAAATCTCCTTGCTTTTACAACAAGACTTGCCAACATGCAAACTTTATTTTTAAAACTAAAACAAGACAACTAACTAACAACCCGTTGAAAGCAAAAAGCAGGGAAAGTTCCAACTAACGACTTGATTTTTCCTATTTCTCAAAGAATAGATAAGCGTGAGACAAGAATATCAAGAAAACTTGGAAAAGGAATCGAGTTAGTTGTTGTTTTTTAGTTCTATTCTTGGAAATCTTCGCTGCCCCGAAAAGATGCTGATTTTTCTCCAAAAAACAGATTGCTGGAAAAGGGTCAAGTCTAGGCTTTGTAGACAATCGCGTTTTCAAGAGACCTAGTTCATCAGATTCTGAAAAAGCTAAGGGCTCTCGAAAAAGCGCTGAAAAAGCAGATTTTTGGAAATATAAATTCTTCAAATCTTTAAGAGGAACAAAAAGCAAATGGACCCAGATCGATGAAAACTGAAAAAGCTGACCACCTATTTCTAAAATGTGATGCCCTAGAAGATTGGATCATGAAAAAGCGTGCCTCTGTGCATCCCAATCCCGAATCGATAAAGAAAATTGAAAAAGCACCTCGTTTTAGCCTCTAAAACTTGAAAAGAAGAAAATGATATCTTTCAAACCTTGAAGGTCAACCTGCAAAATGTGAAGAATGAATGTCGAAGCCTTCTTAAATAGGGTTCGAGGACGAAAAAGCGCTTTATTCTCCAAGCGTTAAAACTTTGAAGCCAATCTAGAAGCAGGAACGTCGAATGTGGACACCTTTTGAACGATGAGTGACAAAACTTGAAAAATTTCCAAGGCATTGAACCTTGAGCGCCTTTGCTCTTCAGAGTTAGAATATTTTTTAGGATTCTCAACTTTGCTTGCTTTCTTGATCTCAGTTTGATCTTCGTTTTTGGATGTTTAATTGATCTTGTGAGTTGGCTAATAAATTCGTTGGATAGCCTAAAGAATCCGAAAGATCTTTTGGAGGCTGCAACTTCTAAAAAGTGATTCTGGGGGCTCAAAAGCTTGGGCGCCCATGCATCCCAGACTTAACCATTTTTCTAACATTTTCAACTTTATTTTGATTTTCTACCTCTGTTCGACCTGCAATATTTGATGACTGACAAATCTTCTGAGCTCACCGTTGAATCCGTTGGAGAGCCTGTTCGAATCTGAAGGAATGTTCTGGAGTCTACTAACCCTTCCACCTTCTGATCCCACAAAATCTTGGGCGCCTCTGGTTAATTGGGGTGCCCAACTCCTCCAAAGTTAGAATATTTTTTTGTGTTTTTCTTCTTTCAAATTTAACCTTTTTGTTCCTCATGATCTTCATCTTCATTTGAATTGTAATATCTGGCGTTTGACGAATCCGATGGTCTATTTGAGACATTCACTGGATAACCTGAAGAATTCTAAAGAAGACGACTGCTTTGGTAAACCCTAGTAGCTGGATTAAACCTCTCAAAACCCTAGGCGCCCCTGGCAAGTTGGGGCGCCCATGGATCCCAGAGTTAGTTTATTTTTGAGGTTTTTCATGATTTCCATATTGCTTCTTTGATAAAACCTCTATGTTTGATCCAAGATTCCGACTGTTTGATTGATCCAATGACTTGGCTAATAGATTCATTATGAAGCCAAAAGAATTCTAAGAACAAACTCTTGGAGACACAATCCTAAATCCAATAGCTAAGCCCTTGAAATGATGGGCGCCCCTGGCTAGCAGGGGTGTCTTTACTGTCTAGAGTTAATTTTTTATTTGTAGTTTTTCAACTTTTCCTTTGCTCTTCGCGTTCATCGTTCCGTGCTCGGCAGATGTGTATTCACCATACGTCGAAGATTGTAAAATGGCTAAGGCATTGACAGCTAGGCGCCTTGACTGGGCAGGGGCGCCTAACATCTCTAGTGTTAGACAAATTTTCACCATTTTTGTAATCTTCCAACTTCCCTTCTTTCGTTCTCCATTTCATGGACATCTTTTTCCCTTTCTCGATTTGTGCAATGTTTGAGACCTCGAATTTGAGATCTAGCAGTTGACCATCCACCATTGATGACCTTGGAGCTCTTGTTTTAGCTTCTAAAAAAGCAAAATAGACCCACCAGAGAAAAATTGATCTTTTGACGATTCTGACTAGACCAGCTTGACCAGGAAGTATTTTCAAACAATCAAAATCAGTTTGAGCCCTGGAAGCAGAAATTCTATTTTTAGAAAATTTTGCTAGTACCCATTTGAGAAGGAACCCAGAAAAACCCAAAAAAAGTCTATTTTTAGAAAATTTCCTAAAAAGTAGGGCCGAAAATCTGAGATCTAGGCTTTGTAGATAAGTCCTTTTGCCAACTGATCTAGGTTTACTTTTTCCTGCTCATTATAGAAAGGCTTGATCACCCAAAATACTATATTACAGGATTCCTAATAGGATTTAAGCCTACCATCACATTAATAGCAGCCTTTTTATTGCAAAATTGCTAAGGGGAGATGGAGGGAGGAAGGTGTGGGGTGTTGGGGATAGGGATAAGGGTATTTGGTAGAGCAAGGGAGAGGAAGGATAGGTAGGGTTTAGTCAGAAGAGTCAAGGTGAGAGGAGGTGGTTTTTCTATGTGAAAAAACATCCATCAGTATCAAGCTTTTGTTGGCGTTACAATTCACACCTTTGGAGTGCGTATTGGCAACAGACAACTATGCACAGTGCGTAATGACTGCTCTTCAAATTAGGAGGGGGAAGCTCTTTTGCTGATATGCGTGAAAAAGTAAATTTTCGAAATCTTATCTTTTTGACTCAGTTGGAAGAGGCAGAAGGTTAAGAATACCAATACGTTGCAACTAAGGTTTTTCTCTGGTTTTGTAGATCTTAACTACATCTAACTAAATGCTTTAACTATCCTATTTCCTCAAGAGAAACAGAGCATGAGGACTTAGGAGCAGGAAATTGGTATATGATAATCTTTAAGTTAGGATTTCTAAGGAGATGGGACACCTATCCGAGGTGTAGGTTGAAAGAAAGGTTATTGGCAACATCAAATGACAATCTTCACTTGTAAATTCCCAGGGAGGAGACGGCTCCTATTCGAGGTGTAGATATGAAACAAAGATTATTAATGACAACAACACACGATAAACCTTACTTCTAAATTCCCAAGGAGGAGACGACTCCTATATGAGGTGTAGATATGAAACAAAGCTTATTAATGACAACATGAAATAATAACCGGGACAACAAATCGTATGGACCTATCAATACAATTAACGATCAAACCAACAATTATATTTAACTATGTGAACAAATACCAAATAGCGATACTACAGGCAAGGCGGCTCAGCATGTTCACTATCACAAATAAAAGCTCAAGGTGAATAAAAACAAAATAACAACATTCAGGCAAATTGGGCTGAGTAATTTGTTCTTGCAGCAAAAGTTAAAAAATACAATGAGCAAGAATGCTCTTATTTATAGACATCAAAGGTTTAGGGAACCCTAAAATCACCTTGAGTCAACATGAGTCTTGCAAGCATGCAAGACTTATTGCTAAACCTAAATGTAAGCAACTATATAGTAAACTGGAAAACTACCATTAGCTAGCTGAAACAAAACTAAATCAAATGGACGTTTGCAACATGCAAGTTCTTATTGATATGCAAGTTAACTGACAACTAATATTAGTTAACGGAAATTGAAAAATATATGAGAACTCAAACTGTACATAGATGATTCCAAAATAGACATGCCATGATCTGTGGATCAACAAGTTAACTCGGAAAGAGGTATCGAGTTAATTGTTGTGTCTAATGTCTATCCTTAAAAGGTGGGATGTCCTGATTTGTAGTTCATTGCCGCAAATTTGAGAAATCCCTCCACAAGGTCGTTGATTGCATCACCATCTGGGGCATTGATACTCTTTTGAAGCACTTTGTGTCTTCGCAACATCTCCTCACTGCCCGTAATTTGACTCTGTAACTCTTCTCCACTTTTGGCCGCCTCATCAAATAACGTTGACTTGATTGTAAGTTGATCCAACTTACAACCAATGGAATCGCCACTGAAAATACCATGAATGAGTACCTGCAACTCTGATTGTACGTCGGCGAGCTCGATGTACTCACCATCCTCACGCTGATACTGGCAAGGGACTTGTGATATGAAAGTTCTTACGAACTGGATAGCACTAGTCACTTGTTCTCTGCACCTGGCCAACTCTGCAGCAATTGTCTCATGTATTTTTTCCTTGAAGATTAGTTGTGTTCTCCAAGTAAAAATAGCTTCCTTATCTTCTTCGTCTATGACTGAGTCATATGCTGTCCTTAGATGAGAGATCATGATCTCATTCCTTGGTTTGTCTATCGCCAAGTCTTGCTCTTCATCCTAGATCTATGTACGAAGTTCGTGGGCCTTTAACTCAATTGGTACAATTCTAAAAGTGTGAAGCGACCCCTTGTGACGAACTCCTCCTCCCAATCTTTGAAGCGCTCCCGTATAGAACCAGCTGATTTAGCTGATTCTAGTTTGTTGGTAACAACATTTGCGGGAGCAAGGTGGTGACATTCTCATTGCTGTGCATAAGGTTGGAGATATACTGGCGAAGCTGTTGGATTTCAGCCTTGAGGGCTGCCTTATCTTCTCTGTCCTTTATGACTCTCTCCTTTATGGTTGCCGTTGCAACCTGGAGGAAATGAATGTCTACTTGGCGTGTACTTCTACCAAGGTTGGCCTTTATCAAGGCGAAGTCTTCAACTTCTATCTCGTCCGAGTTCTTGTCCTCTGGAGGTGCAATGGTCTCAATTATTATTTCCTTGTCAACGTTCCTTTCCACATGGAGTTTCTTCTTTATCCTTTTATCTGGCGCGTCTTGGTAGACATGATCAAAATCTGAGAAGTCCAGTTTATAGGATGGCTGCCTCCTCTTCCTACCTAGTTGATTCCCAAGCTAAGATGAATTTCAACTAATCTCACTCGAAGGATCAGTGCTAGACTTGGGAACTCCTGATGAGTGAGAATGTGTGGAAGCACTGCTACGCGGTGGCGAGTCTAGCCTCAAGTCAATGTGAACTGGAATTGAAGACTACTGTGGTGTTGGTGATGGCATGGGAGGTTGTACCCCTGCTTCTGGCATGCTCTGAACTGCATTTGTGGCAATCTCCACGTGTTTCTCGCTGGTCCAAATCAGCAACTAGTGCTTTTCGCTTTGAATTTTCAGACACTTTGCTTCGTTTGGGAGGATTACTCCTTTTCTTTTGTTCAGGCTTTGTCTTTGATGTGGAAGGCAGTGAAATATCCACCGATGGTGGCTCTGTATTTGGCATGACTGCCCTCCTCATCTTCTTGCTATCCAAGTAGAGTATGCTATTTTGGATAACCTTGCTTGATCTTTCCTTAACAATGAGTATTCCTTGGTAAACCAATTGACAGTTGGAAGTGGTTGCGTATGATCCTGTTCTCTGAAAAATGGAGGAATTACATTCCCATCATCATCTGACAACCCTCCCACATCTTCTGACATGAAGACAAAAATCTGTGAGAGGGTGAACTTGCTGTAACTGTGCCGACGTACCTCGAACTCGTCCTCTCAATTGTCCTAGTAGTCCTCCATAGAAGGCTTGTGATAAGAGCGACTGCCAAGGTGTGCTGAGTAATAACCCCAAGGGTCATATGAGTGTCTTTCAATGAGGTACTTAAGATTAAATCTTGCTAACTCATGGTCCATAGCCTTGGCGTCAATTGCTGTCTTGCACTTGTAAATGCCCATCTGTAATGGAAAATTGGCAACTGACTTGTGTTTATTTCGTAGATGTGAGTGAACATCGTACAATTGCTGTAGAAACTCCATGAAAACCACCCTATCCGAAGGATAACGAGGTAGCATGGCTGGACGACCTGCATATTTGTAGACATGGATGTAGGTATAGGTAGGGAACTGAATATACCAATCCGCCCATTCTACCATTGCTCCTCTGGCTACCATTGAGATACACACATGTAGCTCCTGGTCTAGGTTCCTCATTGTGTACATCAAAAATGCTTCCTGCACACACTTGAAGTGTTGCTCAGATTGTGTGAACTCAAGCTGTTCGTAATATTGATGAACTGTTTGTACATTGAGAATCCCACAGTGTTCAACCCTCTAAACTAGCCTTGGAAGGCAATCAAATACATGAGCTATGAACACATGTGAAACTCGTGAGCAACCAAGAAGCTGATCATCTGTCTGTGGAGAACGTTGCTGATCAAAGAGGCCCAGTCGTAATGCTCCCTTCTGTAAATGATCTGAGCCATGATGTAATACAACCAAGGCTGGAATTTATGAGCATCTGCATGACCGAAAATGCGATTAAGAAGAGTAATCAAAATTGCGTATTCATCTTTGAACTCTCTGCGACGCACATTCTTTGGCAAGTTAATTTTCTTCTATTTCAGCCACCTTTTTGCCATTTTACTCTGACATTTGTCCTTATCAACAATGCATGCTTTCACACACTGATCCATGGTAATGACTAAACTATTTGGATTTTGAGGAATACTAAAGCACTTCTCAATGTCCCTGGGCTTGATACTATGAATCACCTGTCCATCTACTGATTGAATTTCTCGAGTAGTAGAATTGTAATGTTTTACACAAGACATCACAAATTCTATGCATTGTGCTGAGATGGGAAGTGAAGCCGCCTCTAGCAACCCAGATTCTTCGATGTTTTGAAGTTTAATCTGGTTCATTTTTGACACATTCAAGTCAACCTTTGGATCCACCTGATGCAAATCTGTGTCATTCTGTGTGAATTGCATTTTGAAAAGTTGCCTGTTGATTGTAAATACGGCTAGGTTCTGACAACTTTCTTCGGAAAGCTAAAATAGAAAACCGTGCACAACACACCCAGATGATCAGAATTGTGAAAAATCGTTGTATACTTGGACATACGAGAGAGAACCTGAGACAAGGATAGAAGAAATAGGAGAGAAAATAGAAGTTATATTCTACCTCTGACTATCCTTGAATGAAGTTTGCTGAATAATCTGGACCTGTATCTGCAAAGAAATCTTAAAAATAACACCTGTGGCGCCTTCAAATCATGCTTTCACGAGAGAATACTTGTTTGCACTCAACCTACTATGAGAATAATTGACGCTTAAATGCATATTTAAAGAATTTGAGGTTTTAGGCATCTCATGCAAGCAAAAACCCTATATTTAGGATTCTATTATCTGATTGGACCGCACTTTGTTAATAGAAACTGACACTGAGTCTTAAAATAGGCGCCCCTTTGAAATATTGAAGAAATATGCCTTTGCAAGCAAAACTAACGTTTGAAACTGAAGATTTAAATATTATTTTATTCAATTAACTGAGTTCCACCTTTTTGGGGCAGCTAGAATATGCATTCTAATTCCAAAATGTCAAACTTTGACTTTCCAGGGGCCTTCCTTCAAAACTTGAGATTTTTAGCTAAGCTCCTACTTTTTAGCTATTTTAAAATGTCACCATAGCCTCTGTTGAATCCTGATTTCCGGATGCTCGGTTGATCTTGGAGCTGAGCTAACACATCCACTGCGTAGCTGGAACAAGTCTGATGACACGTTGCTGGGAGCTACAAGAGCTAAAAGCTGAGTTTGATGCCTGAAAAACAAGGGTGCCTTTCTCCATAAGGGTGCATATGACACCAGACTAAGCCATTTTGCTGATTTGCCTCTCTGTGCTTCAATCTGCCGCTGCCGGTGAATGATGACTCTTGTCGACTGGATGCTGGATGTATTGCGTAGATGGAAGAATTCTGCAAAGAATGATTGTATGTGTAGTGTCTGAAAGTTGGTTTAAAACCCTCAAATGCAAGGGCGCCCCTGGCCTGCAGGGGCGCAACTGCACTCTTGGAAATGATTTTACAATTTGTAACTTCCAACCGAATGCTTGACTTTAGCCTTCATTGCCGGGAGCTGGATTGCTCTGATGCGTGCGCTGATGATCTCATCGCGAAGATGGAACAACTTGGAAGAGATGTTCGTGGAAGTGACGAAGCGAGAAAACTTCTTCTAAGACCTCCAGTAGAATGGCGCCTTTTTCAAGGAAGGTGCATATTTTCATACTTAGCCAATTTTTGCTTGTTTTTTATCCTTCAACTTTTTGCTTTGATTCTTCATCTACGGGCGTTTGACGGATGTCAAGGGCTGACGGTTGGATTCGTTGAATAGCTAGGAGGATTTTGCACAGACCTCTTGAAGACGACAGCTGCCGTAAACCTGAACTAGGTAGGCAAAAGGCGAGGCGCCCCTGGCCTGTAGAGGTACATTTTGATATTTTCACTTTTATTTTCCCTCTGTTTTACGTGTCTGCTGGAACAATTGCCACGGTCACTCAACATGTCTTACGGACTTGTGAATGGATTCATCGCGGAGCTAGGTTGAATTTGAAAAGATCCCCCGAAGACGGATTTTGCAAATTCCATCATCTGACAGGTCTAATTCAAGGGTGCCCCTAAGCTACAGGGGTGCATAAACTGAAATTTGACTATCATCTCTGACATGTAAATCTTTCGTAACTTTTGTTTCCGCCTTAAATTGTCGGAGTTCCACAAATCTGATGGATTCACTTAATGGCTTGCTGGAAAGCTGTATGAATTTTGGAGAGAATGAATGTATTTGCAACCATTGATAATTGCTTTTGGGCCTTCAAAATGAAGGGCACCCCTAACCTGCAGGGGCGCAAATGTCACCAGACTTGGTAGTTTTTGGATGATTCTCACCATTTTCCCGCCTCACGATCACCGTATTGCTTGCTAAGTTGATTGCGTTTGAAGCATCACTACCGCTGACGCGTGTGCGTGATTGTATTTCACCATTTTTACATGTATGGACACTGCAAAGTTGACTTTCACTTTGATTGCGCAAGCATCTCCCATGTAGCAAAATGAAGTGTTTCCAGACTTAGAATATTTTCTGCAATTTTTGCTATTTGAAAATCCCCTCCGTCGGGAAGCATCATTTTCAGCATCTCGCCTTGCAGAATCTTCTGCGTTGAGTTTCAGTCTTAGATTTCAACACCTACTACTGGCCAACTGCCATTGACGACCTCAGAGGTCCTAACTTTTCTCCTAAAAAAGTGAAAACTACCCACTAGACTTAAACTGACTTTTTGTTCAATCTGACTTCACCACTGTGATCATGATGTGAAATAAGCCAATCAAAATATATTTCAGCCAATTCTGACAAGTTTCTATTTTTAGGGTTTTACCCAAAAATAGGGGCCCGAAAACCCTAATTTTCAATTTTTTTAAATTTTACCAGTATCTTGTTGACATCAAACTGACTAAAAAGCCCATACTTGATTTGCCCAAAAACTGAGTTTTGACAACACTTTTACAAGATTTAGTCCATTTTAAGCAAAATGCCTTAATGAAGATTGGTTTGGGTATAACACCTTTGAAATTGATTTGGGAAGTGGGGCAGTGGAGTCCATTTTTAAACCTCCAAGGTATTTTCAAGATTGACACCCTTATTTTTAGCCAGGTCTACAATCTGATTTCATTCCCTCTTTATGTATTTCATTTCTGTTTATTACAACATACTCTATAGCCACCATGCTTTGTCACTGAATTTCGATCTTCAAGTTTTGACTTTTCCGACCATTAATGACATTTACAAGAATCTGTGAATCTCCATCACTACTAGTGTTTTCCACCCTTTTGACATAATGATTTGTAAGACTCACAATAGTATCCTTGCTTTTTGCTCGATTTTTAGTATTTAGTGTCCTTGCTGTTATCTTTTTTTAATGGAGGAGAGTTTCTCCACGAGAACTTCTGAAAACTCCCTTACCTCCAGCTAGGAGAATGAATGATATCTACAATTAATTTATTGCCAAACTTGAATTAAAATAATTTTCTATTTTGAAATAAAATAAATTTCTATATTTTGCTTGGTTGCTATGAACATTAATCCAGGCCCTAGTCTGGTTTCGTAAGCAATTTTCAAGATAAGCCCACCTTACCTTGAAGTGTTGCCTCAAGAATAATCCCCTAGGGATTGAACACAAGACCTCAATTCAATTGGTGCCCCTCAATAATTGATCAGGCCTGAAAGAGTTTTAATTAAAAATATATGTCCATTGAATATGAGTTATGATTAGCACCATCTTATTGGATATAGGTGCCCCTCAATAATTGATCAGGCTTGAAAGAGTTTTGTTGGCGTTTCAATTCGCACCTTTGGTATGCAAATTAGAAACAGACAACTATGCACAGATTAACTGCTCTTCAAATTAGGAGGGGAAGCTTGCTCTTTGTTGATGTAGCTTAAAGAAAGTAAACTAAAACTAGTTTTCCAATCTTTTTGTTCAACTAAGAGCACAAGGTTATAAAACTCTAGCACCATAGCTGAGATTTTCTCTTTTGAATTTCAACTACAACTAAGCCTACTCTAGTGACATTTCTAACTACTCAAGTAAACTCAGAGCTTGAGAGTTAGAAATGAACAAGGAATGATTCTTTGACACAAATACTTAAACAAACTTTCTTCCAACGCACATCTACTGTACTTTCAATGCAAGCTGAAATAAAGATTATATAAGCAAAACACATAAAATAGAAATCTGAGACAGTAGATCAAAGCAACAAAGCAAGCATAAGATTTTATTTTCTCAAATTTCAAGTAATAGAGATTACACTTCTGGGACAGTAGGATTGTAGCAATAACAGGCTTACAACTTAGCGATCAACCGTAATACATTGTAACAAAACACATGAATTGAACAATAACTTGCAGCTAATAGGCATGCATGCAAGCTTGCTCTTACACAAAGTGAACTGAAACTGAACAACTTGCAGACAAAATAGGCTCAACAATTTGCTATCACAATAACTGTTAAAGAAAAATGGGCAAGGCTGTCCTTATTTATACAGAAGCAGAGGAGTAGGGAACCCTAAAATCTCCTTGCTTTTACAACCAAGACTTGTCAACATGCAAGCTTTATTTCTAAAACTAAAACAAGATAAGCATCTAATAACCTATGAAAGCAAAAAAACAGGGAAAGTGCCAACTATTACAGCTTGATATTTTCTCTTTCACAAAGAATGGATAAGGATGAGACAAGAATAGAAAGAAAGCTTAGAGAAAGCTTCAAGTTCACTGCTGCTTTAAATCTCAACAACATCCGCCAAAAAGCTAGTAACTGCCTCTCTATCAGTAGCATCAATACTATCTATAGCAAAATTTCTCTTTCCCAGGATTTTCTCGCCTTCTGCAATTGATCTTAGAAAATCTTTGACCTCATCAGCCGCTTTATCGAATCTTGCTGATATCACGACAATTTAACTCATCTTTCCAGCAAAGTGTTGTGCGTTTCCTTCCACCATTTTTGTGCAACTTTCTTGCGGTATTTGTCCTTGTGCATGTGCCTCACCTTTTCACATTCTTCAATGGAGATAACCAAATTTTCTAACCAAGGTGGTATTTGAAAAACACTTTTCAACAATGTTCGGCTTGAGGGTGCAAACAACTCTTCCATCTGCTGCTTGAATTTCTCATGTTGCTAGGTTGTAATGCTTGATACAAGCAATTACAAACTCTAGACTTTGCACTGAAACGGGATTTGAAGCTGCTTTGAGCAATCCAGAATGACCAAGATGTTTAACTACAACACTGCCTGCGTCTTCCAAAGCATGCAAATCGAACCTTGGTTCTATATGATGCAAATCGGTTTCAAAAGTTCTGATGAAATTGTGATACAACATTGACTCGGTTCTGAATTGAAGGGGAGAGTACTCCATGCTGGAAAACTTGAAGTTTAACTGTAAACTCGACTATGCTCGGACAAGTTTTGCACAAAAGCTAAAAATAGCATAGTTGCCAAGAGACTCGTATTGGTACTGGTATGACATTTTTTGAAAATAGGAGACGGGGGCACTTGGAGACGCCATTTTTTTATAATATAAATAAAAAATAAAAAAATAAAAAAATAAAAAATTAATAATTTATAGAAAATCTGAAAGTATGATGACATTGAACTTTAAATACACAAAATTTAAATCCAAATGTCATTATCACATTGTGTCAAAGAGTTCATACTTCAAATTTCATAATCATAGTTCACATTTGACATTACATATTCGATTACATATTGAAATTCAGAAATATTGATAGTTTGATTGGCTGATATGCAAACGAAAAACAAAAATCAGAAATCTATCTGATATCATCTACACCACATCATCCATGTCAAGGTCCTCAACTATGATGCTCTCCAAATATTCATCACTCTCTAACTCAGGTTCCTCTGTTGGTAGTAGAACTGGGGGTAAATCAATAAGGCCATCTGGTTCAACCACTTCATCGATTATGGCTGCAACATCTCCATCAGGTGAAACTTGGTCCCATTTTGCTGAAGGAACCTCCTTGTATGCAAGATGTACACAAGAGAGAAGACGAAGTGAGCTATGAATGTACACCAAATTCTTTGGTTTCTTTGACCCTAATCGGTCCCTCTTTAGTGAATGAATAAAACCATTAGTACTCGAATTTCTCTCACAAGATGAAGAGCTAGCTACTTGTGAGAGTAATCTTATTGCAAATGATTGCAATCAGGTGTTTCACCTCCATGGTTCCACCACCACTCTATAGGGTCTTTCTTTGCTCGCATATCATATAAAGCTTCCATGGAAGAAAAATCACCATGCCCACGTGGAAACTTATTCCATTGACTCCTCATAACTGATGCTTCCTCACGTTGGCCATATATCTTTTTTATTGCAGCCCAAAATCCCTTCATTACCTCTCTATCCTCATATGGAGCCTTCTTATTGGTCTCTTGTATATTATGCCATTTAGGATTTAAGGCATAGGAAGCAAAATGAAGAGGTGTGTTAAGTTTGTTCCATCTTCCATGTAACTTTTCTTCTATCAAAGGATATAACGAAGGATCTTTTGCATCTGTTATTTTCTTAATTCTTTCACACATGGAATCTATTTCTTCATAAAATTCCCCCAAACATGTCTTGTCTTAATCTACAAATTTGATCACCTCACATATGGGCTGAATAAAGTCCACAACAAATTTAACATCACCCCAAAAACGGTCATCAAGGACCATGCCTCTCACCTCAACTGCATCATTTGATGTAGATTGCCTCCAAGCTGCCCATGCATCACTAACTACCGTGGAACACAAAGCACCTTTCACTTCACAAAGACGGTGAAGAAGAATAAAATAAGAAGCAAACCTTGTATCGGCTGGTTTGAGAAGCTCCACCTTGGCAAATTTTCGATAAATAGCTTATGTTTGGTGATGGTTACATATGAACATTTGAATTTTTCTGCCCTTTTCTATGAGAGCTGAAATCCACTCAAACTTGCCAATATCTTTGAGTGCATTATTCAACGAATGCACACAACATGGTGTCCAAAATATATGCTTGTATTTCTTTTGCACCAACATGCCTGCTGCTTTACAAACAGGGGCAGCATCTGTAACAATTTGGACTACATGTGATGCCCCTACCTCCTCAATGCCGTCACATAGCTGGTTATAAAGATACTCTGCATTTTTTTCATGCCCCGAACAATCCAATGCCTTCAAAAAATAAGGCCCTTTGCTGCATGTTACCATGATATTAAGTAGTGGATGGTTTCTAGTATCCGTCCACCCATCCATCACAATGCTGCATCCTTCTGAAACCCACACTCTTTTCAATGGTGCAGTTTGTTGCTCTAATCGAATTTTTTCTTTATCAATTAGAGTAGTGCGAAGCT
Organism: Sequoia sempervirens; assembly: GCA_007258455.2. Taxonomy (NCBI): domain Eukaryota; kingdom Viridiplantae; phylum Streptophyta; class Pinopsida; order Cupressales; family Cupressaceae; genus Sequoia; species Sequoia sempervirens. The sequence goes on along the minus strand of VDFB02256579.1, from coordinate 17,697 downwards.
TTTCATACATAGGTGGTCTATATCCAGCTGGTGCATTGCTGATTGCTTGGACCATCTCTGTATAGAAAGGTGATCGAGCAACATTAAATGGTATTCCATTGGCATAAAAGAAGCGTGCAATTGCTGCATCAACCGCTTCTCGACTTTGCACATCAAATAATCTGCCAATGGGGTTTGAGCTACCAATGTGTGGCCTCTTGTGAGAACTTTCTACTGCTACATCTCTTGAAGACACATCTACCTTTGCCTCTCTATTCTAATTTTGATTTCCAGCAGTTGCCCCTGTTGTTGAAGCATGAGAGCTCATATTAGAAACTTTACCATCAGCCCTTTCTTGATCCCTCACAGCCTCATATCGTTCCACCTCATTTATACAAGGATCAACACCTTTTTCAAGTATGTGAAGGAAATGAGCCCTCACCCTCGTGTAAGTACCTTGCCATGACATTGGGCATAATTTACATGAGATCATGGTTGTTCCACCTGAACCCTTCGGCCCCTTAATATGATAAACATACTTCCACAACGGATACAAGCCTTGTTTGTTTCCCCCACTCGACATTCTTGATTCAATGATTCAAATTCTACACAAAAAAAAACCAAAAAAAAACAAAAAGACATTATGATTAGAGTTTAGACACAACAACTATAGAAAGAAAAATTTAAAAATTAATGGCTATAGTTAAAGTTATGAAAAAGGAAACAAAGAAAATTCAAAAACATGAAAATTTGAAATTGCTGTAGCTAAAGTTATGAAAAAGGAAACATTAAAAAACATGTCTTTGAGGAAATTATGAAAATGAATCATGATTGCACAATGCACACAACACACTCAATAGAAAAATGAATCAATAATCACATCCGTAAGGAAATGTCAAATGATTGAAGGGCATAAAATGGTACATGTTTTTTGTGTAGGAGATAGATCACATCCATAGACACAGGAAATCAATGCAAAGTTGGAGAAATTTGCTTGGCAGTCGACAGATGAAGACAACAGGGTATTGCACATGCCACATTATTATAGTGCAAGCCTATTTTAAAAAAATTTCAGATTGTTTTATTTAGCATCACCAGTAATCTCCACAAGAGCATTGCCCCTATTTATAATCATGGAATATGTAACCATATTCCACGATTATAAATAGGGGCAATGCTCTTGCGGAGATTACTGGTGATGCTAAATAAAACAATTTGAAAAATCAAAAATTAGCCTTGCCCTATAATAATGTGCATAGCAACACAAGATATCCAGCTGACATTTCACATTCACCAAGCACGGGAGAGTTGGAGAGTTGGAGACGGATAAGCACGGGAGAGTTAGAAAAATTAAAAATACTGTAACTCAAACTGATATTACTTACCGGTTTAGTCTTTTACACTTCAGTCTTCACTCTTTAGCGTTGTTGCCCTCTCCAGTATCCTCCAGTCGTGTGCTAAATGATGCCTTTGACTTTTAAAAATCGCGTTTTAGGTATTTTGCTTTATGTTTGGCCTTTAAAATGCGAGAGATGCCATTTTTTAGAGCCGGAGACGACGGGAGACTTTTGTGAAATATGCTAACCAATTTTTTCAATGAAGTAACACAACATAACCAGCACTTAACCAACTTGATTAGCGTTAGCTCCAAATAGAAAACCAAACTTGAAAAGAACTCACACCAAGAATGCACACTCAATCCCAATGAGGAATAGGTGTTGTCATATGGTGGAGGAGCTAAATGAAAAATACTTGAAAGAAACTACTCAACGTCAAGAATGTGCACTCAAGATCCCACTGAGGGCGAGGTGCTAACATATGACGGAGTGTTGAATTGAAACTAGAAATGAATAGGCGGATAACCAGCCATGAAGAGCATTTCCACACTACCACCAAACAGTGGGGGGAAAAGATTACAATTAAAACAATTCGTCCGCTGCGGCGGGCATCCACAGAAGTTGTGGGGATTCACCACTTGAGAGTGGGTACAAGAGTAATACAAATCCAATTATCCACACTGGCGGTAAACCATCCAGGGGTACTAATGTGAAATTAAAGAAAGAATTGCAGCAATAAAGGACTGGAACAGTACTACTGTTTACAGTCTTACAATATGGAAAAAGAGCTGCAAATTACATGAAAATTACAATAGATTCAATGTACCATGATACTGGATGATTCCATGTTAGACATCAACAATAAATGATGAAGAAAGGACTGAAGATTCAAACTTAAACAAGTCTGATGTAAAATAACAATTCTGGAAATTCTGATCAGCAACTGTGAAATTCAAAGAAATATTCACAACTCACTCAAAATACCTCCGTTTTGTGTGAAACGAAAACCAATGAGCTGCTGGAAGATAGGCGCCCAACATTAGATGAAGAAACAGCAACAAAAACTCGTAATTTAATTCTTACACGAATCCCAATGCAGCAAGAATGGTACGGCCTTCATGAGGGGCGATTTTGACAAGTAAAAATCAACAACTCAAAATTAAAATCTGAAACTCTCCAAAGATGGTCGCCTTGGGTGTAGGAATGGATTGGAAAAGTACCCACAAGCAAATTAAATTCACACAAAAAGCTGTATGCAAAAACCACTTTCAGCTGTGACTGCATCAGCAACTCCAAAACTGGAAATATCATTAAAAACTTCAACTGTTGAGCTCAATCTGCTAGTCTGGATGAGAAGCAGCAATGAAAACCAACTAGGTGTTGTATTTCAAACACAAAATTGGATTGAAACTAGGAGGTAAGCATCCCTCGAAGTAAAAACCAAGTTGTCATTTCGACAGCATAACATTAGCATAAATTCATAGATAATCAGCTCTTCAAACAGCAGCAATATATAAGCTTTTGTTGGCAAATGAAGCAACAAGAACTCTTCAAATTCCAAGAAGTTGAATCACTTCAACTTCCAAAAAGGACGCCACCTTTTTGCCTTTTACTTTTGAAATAATAAAATATCATTCAACTTTTAGGCATCCATTTCATATTGCAACAATAAAGCATTTATTAAATAATTAAATGCTCACTTGACCCCTTTATGTCCCCTTCTTTAAAACAACTTGAAGTCATCAAGCCTAGGCGGGTACAACTTCAAGACATGAAAATTGACTAAGTCTGAAACTCAGTCCAAGGAGAAAACCAAACCCAAAGCCAAACTGAGACTGATGGATAACAAGATGACTTGAGTTGAACTGCTGATGATGCCACTGCCAAAATTAGACTTACTAAAAATAGCCACTGCCAAAAATAGTAAGTTTACCTCAAAACCAATAGAAAGCAGAATGAGCTGGAAGCAAGACTTAATGAAAGCGACAACTAACCACGCTAAAATTAGTATTTACTAAAAATAGTAAATACCTAGAAATGCCACAAACCTCCAAGCAAGGAAACCCTAATTTCACTTTTGATCAACCTACGGATTTCCGGAAATAGGCTATCAGTCAAAGAAGAGCGTATGGCCAAAATGGGGACATTACATTTTGGGAAGTTTCTAGACGCATGAAGACGTCTTAGGGTACTGGTGCTGTGTCGGAGATGCGTCTCCGTCTCCGAGATATGTCTCAGGGGGTGGGAGACGTGTCTCCCGACTACCATGAAAAATAGCTTGTTGATTTTTCTTCTTCAAACGGGTAGAGTTTTCAAAAATAATCTGTGATATGGGTTTTGTGTAGAATCTCGTTGCAAAGAGACCCAAATTGTCTGATTTTTGAAAATTGTTGATGGCTGGTTGAAAAAGTTGAAACCCTAAATTTTTTGGATTTTCCTGAAAAAAGTTGAGACTTGGGTTTTGTGCAAAATCACGTTTTGGATGAACCTAGTTGATCAGATTTGGAAAATATTGAAGATTTCTTGGACATGCGTGAAAAAAGCAGGTTCTTGAAAGTTGAAAATTTTTCCACAGTTGTAGAGAATCATGAACCAAGCTGACACAAATTGCTGAAAATTGAAAAAGATGATTCCCTTCTGAAAATTGATGGCCTGGAAAAATAAAGCGTGAAAAAGCGAGCCTCTGTGTGAGCTGATCTAGAAAATATGAAAAACTTTGAAAAATCGCCAAGTTTTAGCCTTCAAATCTTGATATGAAATTTTTTATGTTTTCTCCTCTCTTGCTCTTGGACGCCACCTACAAAAAGACGTGAATAATGGAAGACAAAGTTCTCTTAAATAGGTTTTGAAGATAAAAAAACGCTTTGTTTCCTAAATTTAGAGTTGTGAAAACCCTTCTGGAGCGGGTGCATCGAACTTGGACACTTTTTTTATGTTGAAAGATGAAAATTTGGAAATTTCTCAAAGACATGAAATCTTGGATGCCCTTCTTGGCAGACTTAGCCATTTTCTTGAAATTTTCAACCTTTTTGCTTGATTTTGACCTCAATTTGATTCTCAATCCTGGGCGCCTGGTGAATCCTATGAATTGGTTGAATGATCCATCGCGAAGCTTGACTGAATTTGACAAGATTATCTTGGAGGCAGCTTTGGCTAAAAATATCATCTGGGCCCTCAAAATGTTGGGCACCCTTGGCGAGTTGGGGTGCCCATGGCTACTGGTGTTAGGCATTTTTTTGTTCTTCAATTTTGCATGTTTTATGATCTTTTGCTGAATTTGCAATTCGGGATGAACGAATTGTTAAATGCGTTGGATAGCTTGATTAATTCTGAGAGGGGTCTTTTGGATTCTGCATCTCCTGAAAAGTTGATTTGGGGGGTCAAAAGCTTGGGCGCCCAACTTTGTTTTGACTTTTTCAAATTTCCTCATGCTTTCGCCTTCGTTCAATCTATGATATTTGATGTTTGACAAATCCGATGAGCTCTCTGATGATTCTTTTGAATAGTGTGATCAGGACTGAAGGAAACTTGCCGAGGATGACAAACCCTAATCTTCACTTTTAGACCTTCAAATCCTTGGGTGCCCTTGGCTAGCTTGGGCGCCAATGATCTCCAGACTTAGATTTTCCACATGATCGTCAACCTTTAAACTTGAACGTTCATGCCATGCTTCCTGTCTGATCTGAATTTGCTGGTAATTGACAAGTTTGATAATTTGGCTAGGGTATCCACTGGATAGCTTGCAGGATTCTGAGCAACATTGTCTGGTAGCACAAACCCTTATTCCATCAACTGATGCCTTGAAAAGCTGGGTGCCCCTGGCTACCTAGGGCGCCTTTATGAGCCAGAGAGTTTTTTTTATCATTTTACAACTTTTCCTTCGTTCCTCGTTCCTCGCTCCATGCTTTGATTGCGGGATTTCTAAGGCATGACTGGCTAGGCACCTAGACTGAGCAGCGGTGTCTAAAATCTCTAGACTTGGTCAAAATTTTGCAATTTTCAAGATTTTCTATTTTCTCTCCATTTTTCGTTTTGCGTGCATGTTCATCATTTCTCATCTTCTGTGCAGTGTTTGAGACTTTGAATTTGACACTTGGCAGCTTGACCAACCTCCATTGATGACCTTGGAGCTCCAGTTTAGCTTCTGAAAAAGCAGAATAGACCCACTAGGGCAAAACTGATTTTTTGATGATTTTGACTGGACCAGCCTGATGAGGAAGTATTTTGAGTTAATCAAAATTAGTTTGAACCCCTGGAGTCAGACTTTCTATTTTTAGAAATTTTCTATTCTTAGAAAATTTTGCTAGCATCCGTTTGAGAAGAAACCTAGAAAAAGTCTCATTTTTGAAACCTTCTATGTTTAGAAAATCTCCTAAATTATAGGGCCGAAAAATTGAGATCTGGGTTTTGTAGACAAGGTCGCTTTGAGCAAACCCAGATACTTAGATTTTGAAAATTTTGAGTTTTTGACCAACATGAATGACATGCAAATTCTATTTTTCGACCTTTTTTACAGTTTTTACACAAGACTTTGACCATTTCTTCAAAATGCCTAAGTGTAGCAAATTTTTTAATTTGGGGTACAAGTTTAATTAAATATATATGTCCATTGAATATGAGTTATGATTAGCATCATCTTATTGGATGGATGGTCACTAAAAATATTTCTTCTGATTAAATAATTATTGGAGAATTTGTTTTTACTGTTGCATTCTGAGATCTCAAAATATAATGCCAGTCAGCATATGAATTTACCTTCTGAATTAGGAAGATGTATTTTTTAATGAATTTTTGTGCTACACATTATGGTCAGTATGGCATCATAGGTGATCGTAACAGCCATAATATGATACGTGCAGCGGTCAGAAGCAAATGTAACTTTACCATATCTAAATAGATTTCATATAATTGTGATATGTGTCAGCTTTGTGATAGACAAGCAGTTCTATTGATTCCGCCATCCTGTTTAGAAGGAAGCTTTATTTTCATGCACAAATTTGTTTCAGGGCTGTGATGCTAATATAATTCTTTTTATTCATCAAGATTGATTTTTTAATAGTAGTGGTTTCACTGTCAAAACATTTTACCAAACACCAGTCTATTCTTCAATCAAAGCATCATTTAATGGAACTGCTGTTAGAAATTAAGTATAGATCTGATGAAAATGTTGAGCTTTTTCCTGTGTTTTGAAATCACTTTAACGTGCGAATTATTTGTGATGGAGGTGCATAGTTTTATTAATGTTATTCTGTTAGATGCATTTCCTAAGTTGAAACTTACTCATATTTGAGCAAACTTACTATTTTTGCAGGCCAGGGCAGAAGATGAGAGCTTACGTTTTGTACTTTCTGATCAGGCCATAATTTTTCTTGCAAGAGCAGTACCTACATCTCCAAATAGGATTTACAGCACAATTGCTACAGCTGATTCCATTTCACAGACTCTGGATATTTCTTCTTTCATGGCACCCCTACCTTCACCATCACCTGTGGTGTATGCCCACATTAATGATATATGCAACCTCCTGAGAGAGGATTCTGTGAATTCTAATTATAGTTTACAAAAAGGAAATAATGCAGGTTTGGAGTTTGGACATTATGCTTACTAAATAGCACATTTCTGGGAGGGTTCAAGCTAAACACTTAGATGTGCATGATGCAGGAGTCCCGTTGGGTTTGAATACAAGGAATGTTCGGTGGAATAAGGCAAACCACCATGGAGCTTCAAGACAAGGTAGCAAAGAAGCTTCAAGGGCACAGTTTGCACGAAAATTTTCTTGCAAGTCACCTGTTTATCACAACTGCAGGATCTATGCTAGCGATGGCCGACTTCTCTGCTATTGTGATCGCAAAAAGCTTGATTGGTTGAACTAACTTCTTTGTTTCAATTTTATTACTTTGGTTTATATTTTATTTCTTGAATGGAAGATCACTGCCTCAGCTGCTATAATTTACTGTTCTCATTAGCTGTGATATTTTCCCCCTCTTTCAAGGTACATTCGAAGGGACCTCGCAGAGCTTGTAGAAGATAACCCTCCAGCTATTAAACTTCTTTTTGAGCCCAAAGGCCGTCCTGAAGATGAGAACAACCAATTCTACATTCAAAGCAAAAAGAATCTGTGTGTTAGTTGTGGAGAAACCAATCACTATTTACGCTATCGGATTATCCCTTCTTGCTATAGAATGCATTTTCCAGAGCATCTGAAAAGCCATCGGTCACATGATATTGTTTTGCTTTGTGTTGATTGTCATGAAATTGCTCACTCTGCAGCTGAAAAGTACAAGAGGCAAATTTCTGCTGACTTTGGAATTCCTTTGTTTGCCAAGAAGGTAGTAGACTCTGGGAAGAGTGAGAGAGGAATTAACGAGCCTGAATTTGTTGGTGATGGTGGTGGAAGAGGTGTTTCTCCATTGCAATTAAGAACTGCAGCCATGGCACTTTTGCGCCATGGATCAGCAATGCCAAAGGAACGGCATGAAGAGCTTGTATTGGTATGGATATTATCCACCTTCTAGTTGTGAGCTTTTTTTTCCTCTCTTGACTGCTTCCGGTTTGGTTTATTTTTCCGTTAATATAAATTGGTTTATCTTATCATCTCTTGTATGATGACATTCAAGTTGTTTCTCAAGATTCTTCCAACCTTATTTTTTTACTAGTTTTGCTACAGAAATGCAATAACAGTTACTGGTATTACTATTTAGCAATTAGTTAACAACTCTAAGTTTCTGCTTCTAGTTGTAGTTATGTGAGATCATATTTTACTATTAAAATGCTTTAAAGATCTGTACTTCAGAAACTATAAGCTCTCAATTTATGTTCAATTGGGCTATTTTTTAATTACTATATGAATTTATTTCTTCATTAATGTTTAAGATATCAGTTGCCCTTTTATATTATTGGCTGTCATATGATATTGCCCTTTCCCAGGTGAACCAGAAAAAATGAAAATGAAAAAAGGTAGGTCAACAATTAGTTGTTTACTAGGCTAACTGTAGAGTTCAAGCTATAAAATGCTATTCAAGTGGTAGACTAGCTTTAAAACTTTAATTGCATGTGTAATGGACCAGTTTATCACAGTGGTTGACTATTATCTATAAGTTGGTGGTATCATGGATGATGACTTATGTCTTCTTTATTTATTTTTTAATAACAGGAGGGAACAGTCAAGAATAATATATTCTACACATACAATCCATTATATCTTTTTAAAAATAAAAAATTACCAGATAGGAGTAAACTTTACATAAAACAGTGAGCTGTAAACCAAAGAAACATGGTTAAGAAATGGCCTAACAGAGATTAGCCAGGACGTGGAGCACAGATAGACAATGATTATTTAGCTGACTAATGTAAGTGTCAGTCTTTTATCTAGTAGTAGTTTTCTAAGCGTATTAAATAGAACTGTATGTAGATGTATATATCATAGTCACTTGAAACATGGTCTCATTCAGTTCCAATGAGCAATGACTGGTGGAATCCCTTTTGCTCTGAGGATTTGCTTCTGTCTTGAGTTTGCATATTTAGTGGGTCAAGAATTTTTTTGTACATTCTTATGCTGATTGGATAAAGCAAAGGATTTGGTAATAGCACAGCTATTCCTTTTTGTCAATGAGGGAGTGGAGGGCCTTCTAGAATGACTATGGGGTTAGGCAGTGGCACTTGCAATTGAAGAATGGATATTGGCAAAGAAGTAGAGAAAAGGAATCCTTGATGACATCTTGTACAAATTTAATATCCTCACCTGAGTCACCCTTTTCTCCAAGAGCCCTTTGCATCATGCGCATTGGAAGTTCTCATTTTGAGTGATTAGGCAATCTAGAGTCACTGATGTTTGCAAAATTTGGTCCTCAATGTGATCTCACCTGCATGGGCTCCTGAGATGGGAGAAGTGCTAGCTTAATTAGCTTGATGCCCCTAGTGCATCAAGAGACCATTACAGTGCAGATTCTTCATGGCATGAGCTGTTTCATTTCTAAACTCATCTTCAGTTCTGCTGATTCTAAGATAAATCCTTCGTAGTAGAGGGTGAGATATAGTGTCTCCATCTGCTCTCCCGCAACTTTTATTAACAACAATAGGTGATCCTTGGATCTGGTTCAAAGAGACCCTCAAAATGGATGCTTGGGAACAGAAGGCCAATGAATAAGGATTATGAAGAGCATGGAGATTAGGCAAGTTGAAATTCCAGGGTAAGGTGTTGATTACCCAGCATGCACACCTCAGCATTTGGCTGATATTGGTGATTGGTTCTGATGCTCTCTATGGTTTGGATTTACTTAGCTTCTAAAGCAACCATGTTTTGGCACTTGATTGGTTTGAGGGGAAATGAAGGAAATTTTTGAAGAGCCATGAGCTTGGACAAGCTAGGCGAAAAATCATGGTTAAAATATTGATTACACATCATGCACAGCTCTCCATTTGGATGATAATGCTGATCGGTTCTGCTCCACTCTATGGCTTGGGATCCATGCAGGGAGGACATTATTGATCTCTTTGAATTTTATATTCCACCTTCTATCATGGTGATCATCTCTTGCAAATCTGTTAGGATTACCATGATGGAGTTGTTTGTAATATGAGAGCTTCTATATATACCAGGATGGGATTGAGTAGACTTTTTATTTAAAATAGCCATGAAATTAGTGAGGTAATAGAAAATGGGGAACTCTGTAGCAATAAATTTTAAACTGGCAGATAAAGTTAGAAAATTCAAAGTTGTAATGCATATTTTAATGTCAGTAAGAAGATTTTGATAAGAGGAGACTTGGAGAATAAACAAGAATATATTTGATCCTGAGATTGGTACCTGTTTATGAAGAAGCTCTATGATAAAAACAATGCCATCTCTTAATGAAGTGAGTAGAAAGGAATACTAAATGCATATCTGACTATGGAACAATGTCGACAAATTGCAATAGTCCCAGGTATTACAGCAATGTTGATGTAATGTCCCCGAATATTTGGTTTAAGCATTGCATAATTAGAAAAAATAATTCTTTACGGCTCAATTATTTTTATTTGGCTTGGAGAACTTGGGAATTAATTTCCCATAATTTATTATTATTTTATGTGAAGCCAAGATATTTTTATAATTTTTCTATGAGGCTGGGCGACCCCTTTTGGGAGATAAAAGGTGGGAAAATAAAATTAAAAAAATAATAATAAAAAAAATAATTTAAAAAAATAAATCAAAATAAAATTGAAATTGGGCGCCCAAATTGGGTCAGCCAAATTGGAGGGAAAAGGTGAAGTTTGATATAAACACAAGTTCATTGGGAGGCATTTCATCATCATGCATATTATCTTCAGTTTGGATCACCAACTTGTTGCAACTATTCCAAGGATGAAAGCCCTTGTGAATTGTGGGTGAGTTGGATGAAAACCTAGCTCATCTTGGGAAGGCTTCATATTGGAGGTCTACTTGTGCTTCATTGCTTTTTGGTGAAGGAAGAAAGTAGAATTCCAAATCAGATTTGCAGATCAGATTTGAAGAAAACATCATCTGGCGAGATTTGTTGCATATTGGCTAGGGTTTCACCCTAGGTTTGAGCACCACTACCTAGGAGTGCCTTGCTTTTCGAGGGCGATTTTGGTGTTTGATGGGAGTTAGGGTTTGATAACATCTTCAAATTTGTAGCAGTAGCAGATCAGATCTGATTCGCCATGGTTTGTGGAGTGATTTTTGGTGCTTATTGTCATTAATGCTGAGGGTTTTTGCTCTACATTTTGAGTACCATCATTTGGAGTTGTTCGGAGGGTTGTTGTGCATCAATTGTGTCATTTTGGAGCAGCAAAACCCTAGCAGACTTATTGTAAAGCTGAGTGTTCAGATTTGGAGCAGATTTCCTTCTTGTTGAAGATTGGAATACATAGGGTTTCATGCCCTAATTGGAGTGCTACCCTTGGGAGATCATTTCTATCGATTTCTTGGGTCATTTGCTATTGGTTTTTAGTATGTTCAAGCCTAATTTAAAGTCTGATTTGTAACAGCAGGCGTCTGATGTATTGTTGGGAATGATTGGCCTATTGTTTGAATATAACTTGCATATTTCAGAATTCTGATTTATATCTGTAGTTATTCAACTCAGAAAATCAGATTTTGTTTCATGTTTATACTTGCAATTCGACGACATTTTGGTTGGATAAGTTTCATGTTTGGAAATACAATCATAAGGATTCATAATTGCTTTGTAATTGGAGCCTTTGGTTGCTTTTGTGTTTGCTATCCTTGTTTGATTGCAATCAGAAAATTCAAATCAGAATTTAGGGTTTGAGCAGAAAATTGAGGTGCAGAAAATTAGGGAAGAATTCTGAGTTTTGAAATCAGTTTTGAAAATTAGAAAATTAGGGTAAAAATCAGAACCCTAAAATCAAAAAAATAGCAAATATCTTGTCTGGGATATTTCAGTTGACCTCCAATGACAATTTTTTAAAACTCCCTTGCTGGTGTGAGAATAATAGAGGGACACACCATTGTGAATCAGATATAGTTTTTTCCATACATTAACTTTAACCAAAATAATTGAAAGAGGATATTTGCCATCCCTTTATTCTGTGATGTACTGTTCACCATTTTCATACCTAGTTCATTTGAAATAAGCCCCTTAGTTTTTTTCTTGAAAAATTGATCACAAAATCCAGCACAACACAATGATTAGTGTTAGCTCCCAAAAGATAATCAACTGGAAAGTGACCTTCACCAAGAATGTTCACCAAGATCCTGTTGAAGGCGAGGTGATAGCATATGGTGATGGGATCGTTAGCAATAATCTGAACTAAAATGCAAAGCTGGAAATGAAATGTAGGCAGTGATCCGACCATGAGAGTCACACTACCACTTGTTTAATGGGGGGAAATAATTACAATGAAGAACCATTCATCTGCTAACAACAGGTATCCGCTTTTCAGTAGGCATCCACTAAGCAGTGGGGATTCTCCAGTTAAACAGTGGGTGAATAATGAAAGATACAATGAAATATCAATAGGCTGATTCAGTACAACTGAACCCAACAATAACAATGAGCTTTTTACAATGAAGATTACAATATAATCTGCTCCAAAATCACTGCAAAGTTCTCACCATATCTCCAATTACAATGTGAGAAGATGTGCCAAGGAATATATTGCATGAAATGGTCAAGACCAGGTCTGATATATTAAACTAGCAATCAGAACTTCAGAACCAGCAAGCTAAGACCTCAAATGAAACTCGTATCTTCAACAACTTAACACCAACTCACATAAAATCTGAAAATGAAAGATCTTCAAGACTAGGCAACCATGGAAGAATATAAACTAGACACCAACAACTCCAAAATCTGCCAAGCATACAGTCTAAAGACTAGGCAACCTCTCTAGGAAATTGGAGAACTCACAATAAAATCTGGAAACTTGCACATTGGGGTGCCTCAAGCATAGAAATCAATGGGTCAAATACCCATAATTGAAATAAAATCACACAATGAGTTATGAACAAAATCTTCTTCAGCCATGGATGAACCAGCAATAAGAAATTCAAAAAACAACTTCAAACTTATAACAATGATGCTCAATATGCATTTATGAATGAAGCACACTCCCAATTGACCATCTAGGGAAGCATAGTTTCAGGCCCGAAGAATGGTGTAAATGCTAAGCTCCCCCTTAGCCCGGTTCTGAAATCAATCCAGTAACATTTTGATAAGTTAAACAATGGATCCTTCATGAAAGAGCCAAGGCCTGCTTTTATAGATTTAAAGATGACTCTCCAACTTCCTTCAAAAGGGACGCCTCCTTTCTTTTTTGAAAATAATTTAATTTTAAAATCATCTCCTCCTTCCTTTTGGCGTCCAAACCCATAAAGGAATAATAACATTTGAAAGATATTAAATTTGCCTCGACATGAGGCGTCCAACCTTAGAGTTATTAATTTCTCCTCTTGATGAAGCATCCATCCTCAAGGCCCCCTTTGAAAACAACTTAAGTCGTCACATTAGGCCAAGGGGGTCAAAAACACTTTATAATAATTAAATGATTTAAATAAATCATTTCTTTAAGAATGCACCTCAGAAGGCTAAATCTAGAAATACTCAACTGCCCTGTCTGAAGAAGAAAGCTCACTGTGTTGCTGCCAATCAGAACACTGCTAAAAATAGAACTTACTAAAAATAGTAAATTCTTAAAAGTTGCCCAATTCTCTTGCATGTTATATATCATTGCGAAGTTCTCCGAAAACCTAGAATGAATTGGCAATCCAAATCTCAAAACTCCAATGTGCAGGCTAAAAATAGTAAGTGGCGGGAAAAGTTGTCAGATGGAGATGCATGTTACACCATTCCAAAGCTCTCCAAAAACCCATAAAACTCCACCAGACATGCATCAAAAACTCTTACACGCAAACCTTCAAAATTTTTTCAGAACCCACCTATAAAATAGGAAACCCTCATTTTACCTCTAACGAGCCTATGGGCTTCTGGAAATAGGCTATCAGTCACAAAAGAGCGTATGGCTAAAATGGGGACATTACAGTCCGCCCTTCCCAAAATTGCTTGTCCTCAAGCAATGCCACAACACTCCAAACTGATTCCACCAAAACATATAGTATCACGGGGTCCCATGTCCATCTCTGAAAAACTCGACCATGCTGTTGCTACTCCACTCTGAGCATTCAAATATAACCAATGATCCAAAACCGCACCAATCTTCCTTCGAACCAAGAAGAACTGAAAACATAATCCTGCATCATCACTTGCCAAAGAAACTTTGTGGAACCAGAAATAACCATGCCAATGACTAGCATGTTGTAATGCTCATGGAAGAATATTCTGATCAACTGTAGAAACACCTTATTAACATTGTTCCCCAAAGCATCAAACTGGGTCATAGCAACAAATGTGACTCCCTCAAGAATATTTGCAAAAATTCTGTTCTCACACCTCATGAATCCATAAGGATGTACAATGCCTCCTTTGAAGCAAACTGATATCGCTGAAAAAACTACAAGAAATCTTCACATAATTCACTTCAAGAGTCTCAAATTGATGAATCAAATCAACTAATAGCTCGCTGCCCCAAATAGAAATGCATGAGAATACCAAGAAATCCGCTGTTTATCATCAAAAAACAACCCATACATGAATTTTGACCATACTGAATCATTCCCTTGTTCATTTGAGGTAGAAATTCAATCCAAATAGGAAACAAAGAGACCTGAAAATGAATAAACCAGCTACTTGATAGGTCTGAGATAATCATCTTGGGATCTGATTTTTGGAAAATCAGCATCCAAGGAGGTAAGCAGCAGCTGCAACATAAAAATTTCTCATCAAAATAGGCATAACTGCTCAAGAATAGGGCTGGTGGCACCTTCAGCAAGGGTCCGAATGCCACCACAAACCATCTTTTGATCACATTTCCTTTCCAGAACACCGATTTATGATCAGAAATAATGAACCAATGACAGAAAAAGAAGGTAGCAACAATCATAGAACTGAAATTTTGGCACTTATCTCTCCAACAAACCTTCTTTTTATGCATCCTAAATAAGAATATATTTGGGATCCCAAATACTGATTCTCAACTAGAGACATTTCCCAACACATGAGTAAATGATCGCAACTACATTCTGAATATATTGTGTTGGTTTATTCTCTTTAGAATTTTCAATATTTCCTTCTTGCCAAATAATGTCAGGATCCCAAACCATCAACATTGAAGATTCACTTCTCATACGGAGAATTGTTCTCACATGAATCCTCTGATTTACCCGTTCCATCTGAATAGACACTTCTTGAAACTCCAAGAAGCATTCAACAAACCTAAGTTTGTTGAAGAAATTGAATCGAGAATCTTGTGTCATAAATTACCTGAAAGATTATGTGAATCCTTCATCAATTTCAATTCTGAAATCAATTATTTTGAGAGAAGATGTTGACGTAATAAAGTCTGACGAGAACCTCACAAGCATCCACATCAAATAATGAATAAAATCCTCATTAGTACGCCAATCAACTCTTTGTTGTTGATAAAAAAAGAATGTCTTCATTTCTTTGTGATCCTTGATTTTCCATTCCTTGTTGAATGGATGTACTAGAAGTAGCAGTAGATTCATCTTCACGTAACTCATGTACCACCTCTCCACTGTTGGAAGACAAACTGGAATTTCCTCCTCCAGTAATTTCTGAAGAAATTCTCTCTTCATTCACAAACAAAGGATTTGTGTGAAGCGCATTAGTACCCACTTCAAATAATAGATTATCAAAGGCTTGAAAGGATTGCGAGTGTGAAGCAAAATGCTCTATTCTTTCAGGACAACGTTTAAGATCATAGGTTTCTTGAATGAGATCAAGCTTATCAAGAATTTTCTGAAGCTCTTATGCTCTTCCTTTATTTTCCTACTCCCATGACATTTGAACAGTAGAAATCCGTGTTTCTGCTTCAATTAAAGCCTCATGCACTTCCTGCAACTTGGTTTTAGTAAGCTTGTTCCACTCCAATGCCTTGTTAGCAATTTTAGCCACTTTGTCTTTATCATGAATGATGTGCAAAAGACTTGATTTGATTTCCTCCAAGGCAATCTTAATGGACTTCATATCAGCTATGTAAATGCAACATACATCTACCCCTCTTGGCACATCATAAATCAATTTTTTTACATGCCAATGAATTTATCAAGCTTTGACAGAACTTGAATTCCCTTTTTAGCCGTTTGAACTTGAACTACAATCTTCATATGCTGGCTGAGGTGATGTAGTGCAGCTTTGATGGATAAAGATTTCAAAAATCCTTTGAGTTGTACTTTTCAACTTGCCATGCATGTGATGGACACTCTTCATCATCCCGTCCATAGTGCCTTCCAATTCCTTAGCTCTCTGTCTTAGCTTGGATTCAAGTGAAAAAATATTTTTTATAACTACTGGAAGCTTCTCCTTCCATGTTGTCTTCAACACATGATTCAAGGGACTCGGTCAAATCAACTTTTAAGTGGGAAGAGACTTTAGCTTCCTCTTTCTCTTTCTCATCTTTGGCTTTTTTTCCAAACCAAAATCCTTCGAAATTGTGGAGATGAAGAAGCAACTCATTGAGTGCGCATGTATCATCTTCTAACCGAACTTCTCATTCATTTGGATGTGCACTTATGGCCTCTTCATGCATATCCATGTCAACTCTTGTTTCCTTTCATTCTTTTGAAGACGACTAGGGTACCTCATGTAACTCACTCACGAATATGTCTTCTTTATATTCTTCCATAGAATGCATAGGTTCTTCTTGAGTCTTCATAGCTGATGATGTCTCAATACCCTCTTCAACCGTGTACTTGGACATATACACATCTGAAGGTATAGACTGAGTTTCATCTATAGGAACATTGGAATTGAGCATTCTATTTATTTCTTCTTCATTTGTTTGATCTTTATTTTGCTTTGTCCTCATAAATGATTTCAACTGTTCTTCACATTGACTGAAAATTTCATTGATTAACACATCAGCAGTGGGAGAAATCTGCTCTTCACGTTCATAAGCATCCATGAGAAGAGATTGGACGCTTTCTGAAAGATTATCAGCTTCTTTGATGGTAAGAATTAGAACATTCATGACAGCCGTGAACACCCCCTCTTTTTGCTCACTGCATGTCGAGGTGAAGAGATAATAAAACAAATGATAAATCTGATTTTGCATCTCCAAATCTATCAATAGGATGCAAGTTCTAAGTTCTGAAAATGTCTTTAATATAGCAGCCCTTCTTGGAAGCAAATTACATCCAGTTTCATCCAAATCTTGAAAACTCTCCACTATCATATTTAAAATGATCTTCATGGTTTCATCATCATAGGGCACCTAGGATACCACAATTCTCATCACTTCAATGAAGCAAGAAGTAACTAGCAGCTTGGTTTCTTCATCAGGATGCCTTAGCCAATAGGGCTGATTCAAAGAGGCCACTGCAAGTGTTAATGCCAACTACATTATCTCAGAAGGTGATTGCTTCACCTGGCTGAAACATTGTTCTAGCAAATGAAGTATGTTCACTTCATCCTCCCTTGACTGAAATTCTTTGTCGAGTCTTTTTCCTGCCATATAAAGTGTCTTTGCCAGATTCATCTCTTCAACAGTAGCCATGCCTTAAACTGACGAACTCGGTTTCTCAAAACTTAAAGAATTTGTGCCAACTTCTAAAAACCACAAGAAGCTGAACTAAAATCTGTTATGACTTTTGGTGTAGTACCGAAGATCTCTGTCACTCATCTGCCAACACATGAAGCATTGATTCACAGGATGGCAAGATCTTTGGCTTTGATAACATTGAAATAAGCCCAACCACTACACCAAAAGACTGGCCTAGTAGTGAGGGCGGCTACCCAGGGTGTTAAAGGTGACGACTAGGGGAGGAATCTTCCACCAC
>VDFB02256578.1:0-47961 GCA_007258455.2 Sequoia sempervirens | reverse complement strand
TACAAGAAATCTTCACATAATTCACTTCAAGAGTCTCAAATTGATGAATCAAATCAACTAATAGCTCGCTGCCCCAAATAGAAATGCATGAGAATACCAAGAAATCCGCTGTTTATCATCAAAAAACAACCCATACATGAATTTTGACCATACTGAATCATTCCCTTGTTCATTTGAGGTAGAAATTCAATCCAAATAGGAAACAAAGAGACCTGAAAATGAATAAACCAGCTACTTGACAGGTCTGAGATAATCATCTTGAGATCTGATTTTTGGAAAATCAGCATCCAAGGAGTTAAGCAGCAGCTGCAACATAAAAATTTCTCATCAAAATAGGCATAACTGCTCAGGAATAGGGCTGGTGGCACCTTCAGCAAGGGTCTGAATGCCACCACAAACCATCTTTTGATCACATTTCCTTTCCAGAACACCGATTTATGATCAGAAATAATGAACCAATGACAGAAAAAGAAGGTAGCAACAATCATAGAACTGAAATTTTGGCACTTATCTCTCCAACAAACCTTCTTTTTATGCATCCTAAATAAGAATATATTTGGGATCCCAAATACTGATTCTCAACTAGAGACATTTCCCAACACATGAGTAAATGATCGCAACTACATTCTGAATATATTGTGTTGGTTTATTCTCTTTAGAATTTTCAATATTTCCTTCTTGCCAAATAATGTCAGGATCCCAAACCATCAACACTGAAGATTCACTTCTCATACGGAGAATTGTTCTCACATGAATCCTCTGATTTACCCGTTCCATCTGAATAGACACTTCTTGAAACTCCAAGAAGAATTCAACAAACCTAAGTTTGTTGAAGAAATTGAATCGAGAATCTTGTGTCATAAATTACCTGAAAGATTATGTGAATCCTTCATCAATTTCAATTCTGAAATCAATTATTTTGAGAGAAGATGTTGACGTAATAAAGTCTGACGAGAACCTCACAAGCATCCACATCAAATAATGAATAAAATCCTCATTAGTACGCCAATCAACTCTTTGTTGTTGATAAAAAAAAATGTCTTCATTTCTTTGTGATCCTTGATTTTCCATTCCTTGTTGAATGGATGTACTAGAAGCATCTTCACGTAACTCATGTACCACCTCTCCACTGTTGGAAGACAAACTGGAATTTCATCCTCCAGTAATTTCTAAAGAAATTCTCTCTTCATTCACAAACAAAGGATTTGTGTGAAGCGCATTAGTACCCACTTCAAATAATAGATTATCAAAGGCTTGAAAGGATTGCGAGTGTGAAGCAAAATGCTCTATTCTTTCAGGACAACGTTTAAGATCATAGGTTTCTTGAATGAGATCAAGCTTATCAAGAATTTTATGAAGCTCTTATGCTCTTCCTTTATTTTCCTACTCCCATGACATTTGAACAGTAGAAATCCGTGTTTCTGCTTCAATTAAAAGCTCATGCACTTCCTGCAACTTGGTTTTAGTAAGCTTGTTCCACTCCAATGCCTTGTTAGCAATTTTAGCCACTTTGTCTTTATCATGAATGATGTGCAAAAGACTTGATTTGATTTCCTCCAAGGCAATCTTAATGGACTTCATATCAGCTATGTAAATGCAACATACATCTACCCCTCTTGGCACATCATAAATCAATTTTTTTACATGCCGATGAATTTATCAAGCTTTGACAGAACTTGAATTCCCTTTTTAGCCGTTTGAACTTGAACTACAATCTTCATATGCTGGCTGAGGTGATGTAGTGCAGCTTTGATGGATAAAGATTTCAAAAATCCTTTGAGTTGTACTTTTCAACTTGCCATGGATGTGATGGACACTCTTCATCATCCCGTCCATAGTGCCTTCCAATTCCTTAGCTCTCTGTCTTAGCTTGGATTCAAGTGAAAAAATCTTTTTTATAACTACTGGAAGCTTCTCCTTCCATGTTGTCTTCAACACATGATTCAAGGGACTCGGTCAAATCAACTTTTAAGTGGGAAGAGACTTCAGCTTCCTCTTTCTCTTTCTCATCTTTGGCTTTTTTTCCAAACCAAAATCCTTCGAAATTGTGGAGATGAAGAAGCAACTCATTGAGTGCGCATGTATCATCTTCTAACCGAACTTCTCATTCATTTGGATGTGCACTTATGGCCTCTTCATGCATATCCATGTCAACTCTTGTTTCCTTTCATTCTTTTGAAGACGACTAGGGTACCTCATGTAACTCACTCACGAATATGTCTTCTTTATATTCTTCCATAGAATGCATAGGTTCTTCTTGAGTCTTCATAGCTGATGATGTCTCAATACCCTCTTCAACCGTGTACTTGGACATATACACATCTGAAGGTATAGACTGAGTTTCATCTATAGGAACATTGGAATGGAGCATTCTATTTATTTCTTCTTCATTTGTTTGATCTTTATTTTGCTTTGTCCTCATAAATGATTTCAATTGTTCTTCACATTGACTGAAAATTTCATTGATTAACACATCAGCAGTGGGAGAAATCTGCTCTTCACGTTCATAAACATCCATGAGAAGAGATTGGACGCTTTCTGAAAGATTATCAGCTTCTTTGATGGTAAGAATTAGAACATTCATGACAGCCGTGAACACCCCCTCTTTTTGCTCACTGCATGTCGAGGTGAAGAGATAATAAAACAAATGATAAATCTGATTTTGCATCTCCAAATCTATCAATAGGATGCAAGTTCTAAGTTCTGAAAATGTCTTTAATATAGCAGCCCTTCTTGGAAGCAAATTACATCCAGTTTCATCCAAATCTTGAAAACTCTCCACTATCATATTTAAAATGATCTTCATGGTTTCATCATCATAGGGCACCTAGGATACCACAATTCTCATCACTTCAATGAAGCAAGAAGTAACTAGCAGCTTGGTTTCTTCATCAGGATGCCTTAGCCAATAGGGCTGATTCAAAGAGGCCACTGCAAGTGTTAATGCCAACTACATTATCTCAGAAGGTGATTGCTTCACCTGGCTGAAACATTGTTCTAGCAAATGAAGTATGTTCACTTCATCCTCCCTTGACTGAAATTCTTTGTCGAGTCTTTTTCCTGCCATATAAAGTGTCTTTGCCAGATTCATCTCTTCAACAGTAGCCATGCCTTAAACTGACGAACTCGGTTTCTCAAAACTTAAAGAATTTGTGCCAACTTCTAAAAACCACAAGAAGCTGAACTAAAATCTGTTATGACTTTTGGTGTAGTACCGAAGATCTCTGTCACTCATCTGCCAACACATGAAGCATTGATTCACAGGATGGCAAGATCTTTGGCTTTGATAACATTGAAATAAGCCCAACCACTACACCAAAAGACTGGCCTAGTAGTGAGGGCGGCTACCCAGGGTGTTAAAGGTGACGACTAGGGGAGGAATCTTCCACCACTGAAGCCACCACCAGAGAATCTGGGGTCTTACGCAAATTCCCACGAACACGTGGCCGCCGGATGCACCCAGCCACGCACGGGGGACATTACAGCCCACCACGCTCCGCGAGTCTCGGCCTCGAGACCTCAGCTCTGATACCATTGACATAAGGCCCTTAGTTTTTTTCTTGAAAAATTGATCACAAAATCCAGCACAACACAATGATTAGTGTTAGTTCCCAAAAGATAATCAATTGGAAAGTGACCTTTACCAAGAATGTTCACCAAAATCCTGTTGAAGGCGAGGTGATAGCATATGGTGATGGGATCGTTAGAAATAATTTGAACTGAAATGTAAAGCTGGAAATGAAATGTAGGCGGTGATCCGACCATGAGAATCCACACTACCACTTGTTTAGTGGAGGGAATAATTACAATGAAGAACCATTCATCTGCTAACAGTAGGCATCCACTTTTCAGTAGGCATCCACTAAGCAGTGGGGATTCTCCAGTTAAACAGTGGGTGAATAATGAAAGATACAATGAAATATCAATAGGCTGATTCAGTACTACTGACACCAACAATAACAATGAGCTTTTTACAATGAAGATTACAATATAATTTGCTCCAAAATTGCTGCAAAGTTTTCACTATATCTCCAATTACAATGTGAGAAGATGTGCCAAGGAATATATTGCATGAAATGGTCAAGACCAGGTCAGATACATTAAACTAGCAATCAGAACTTCAGAACCAGCAATTTAAGACCTCAAATGAAACTCGTATCTTCAACAACTTAACACCAACTCACATAAAATCTGAAAATGAAAGATCTTCAAGACTAGGCAACCATGGAAGAATATAAACTAGACAGCAACAACTATGAAATCTGCCCAGCATACAGTCTAAAGCCAAATTCTGAATTACTGGAAATCTGATATAAGAACCAGCTAACTGTAAAATACAGTCTAGCAACTATGCACCATAGTAACGAGACTGAGACTCACCTCAGACTCGGCTAGGGTGACTTGACTCGGCGCAAACTCGGCAAAACGAAAAAACCCTAGAAATTTAAAGATTTTTAAGGATTTAAAACTTGTTTGAAGCACCCTTTATTGAATAAACCTTAAAGACACAATAACATCATTAAATAGAAGCAAATTTGATCACATACACAAGTATACATCGATCACATAACTATAAAGTACACAAATTGTAGCTGAGCTATTGAAGGAAATAGCACACTTAGATATATAAAATTATAGTCAAATGTATACAAAACTCATGGAATATGAAATCCATGACATCAAATGTTCCAAACAAATATGAAATATCAAAACAATAACTACAAGTCTATGGCTCAAAGGAGTTTGCATCCTTCCTATGAAGGCATCTAAGGTGGTTCCTAGATGATGTAGCAACTGCAGCCATAGTCTCTGCTTGTGACTCCATGCCACCCTCACCAACATTAGTTGTGGATGTGTTTGCTCGTGCTTTAGCATCCTCTGCCATGGTTATAGCCTCAACCTCTCTATCTTCCCGGTCAACCCAATCAAGGTCCTTGTCACTAACACAAGTATACATTGATCATATAAATATAATCACAAATTGTAGCTGAGCTGCTCAAGAAAATAGCACACTTAGATATATAGTCAAAGACTCAAATGTATGCAAAACTCATGGAATATGAAATGCATGACATCAAATGTTCCAAACAAATATGACATATCAAAAGATTCAAAACAATAACTAGAAGTCTATGGCTCAAGGGAGCATGCATCCTTTCTACGAATGTGTCTTAAGATAGGTCTTGGATGATGTGGTAGCCATAATCTCAAGTATCAGGGAAATTGCCCTAATGGGGTTGAGGGGCAGTGCCCTTTGTGGGGGTCTACGCACAGTGCCTCTAGTGGGGTTGAGGGGCAGTCCCCCAGCGGGGTCAAGGGGTAGCGCCCCTTGTGAGGGTTTGGGCCCAGTGCCCCTAGTGGGGTCAAGGGGCAATGCTCATTGCGGGGGTCTGGGGGCAATGCCCCCAGGGGGGTCAAGGGGCAGCGCCCTCAGTGGGGTTAAGGGGCAGCCAGTGGGGTCAAGGGGCAACGCCCCTTGTGGGTGTTTTGGGGCAGCGCCCCTCGCGGGGTCCAAAACCATACAAACCTTCATGGCATACATCATTTTGCATTCACAATACGTAAAAAAAAAATAAAAAATGAACTTTAAACTTCATGTAATTTTTTGCACTTTTTAAACCCTGCCTGTTACTGAGTCTTGCTGATGGGACTCACTTGGACTCGGCGAGTCTAGCGAGTCCAGCCAAGATTCGGCAAGACTTGGCTGAGTCCAAGTCCGAGCTCCCAGGACTCGGCCAAGGTCACTCGACTTGTGACTCGCCGAGTCCTGGCGAGTCATGGTGAGTCCCGTAACTATGCTATGCACATACCAAAATACTTATATCTCACTCAAAACACCCATTAAGCCCTCAAGATGGAAACCACAACTTCCAAAAGACAAGGCGACCAACAACAATGGTTTTGCAATACCAAAAACAACCTCCAAAGAAGGGTTCAAATCCCAATGAACACCAAAGGAGATGGTACGGCCCTAGAAGATGGCGACCTCTCTAGGAAATTGGAGAACTCACAATAAAATTTGGAAACTTGCACATTGAGGCGCCTCAAGCATAGAAATCAATGGGGCAAATAGCCATAACTGAAATAAAATCACACAATGAGTTATGAACAAAATCTTCTTCTGCCATGGATGAACCAGCAATAAGAAATACAAAAAACAACTTCAAACTTATAACAATGATGCTCAATATGCACTTCCGAATGAAGCAAACTCCTAGTTGACCATCTAGGGAACCATAGTTTCAGGCCCGAAGAATGGTGTAAATGCTAAGCTCCCCCTTAGCTGGGTTCTAAAATCAATCCAACAACATTTTGATAAGTTAAACAATGGATCCTTCATGAAAGAGCCAAGGTCTGCTTTTATAGATTTAAAGATGACTTTCGAACTTCCTCCAAAAGGGATGCCTCCTTTCTTTTTTGAAAATTTAATTTTAAAATCATCTCCTCCTTCCTTTTGGCATCCAAAACCATAAAGGAATAATAACCTTTGAAATATATTAAATTTGCCTCCACATGAGGTATCCAAGCTTAGAGTTATTAATTTCTCCTCCTGATGAAGCGTCCATGCTCAAGGGCCCCTTTTAAACAACTTAAGTCATCACATTAGGCCAAGGGGGTCAAAAACACTTTATAATAATTAAATGATTTAAATAAATCATTTCTTTAAGAATGCACCTTAGAAGGCCAAATCCATAAATGCTCAACTGCCTTGCTTGAAGAAGAAAGCTCATTGTGCTGCTGCCAACCGTAACACTACTAAAAATAGAACTTACTAAAAATAGTAAATTCTGAAAAGTTGCCCAATTCTCTTGCATGTTATATCATTGCGAAGCTCTTTGAAAACCCAGAATGAAGCCGCAATCCAAATCTCAAAACTCCAATGTGTAGGCTAAAAATAGCAAGTGTCAGGAAAGGTTGTCAGATGGAGATGCATGTTATGCCGTTCCAAAGCTCTCCGAAAACCCATAAACCTCCACCAAACATGCATCAGAAACTCTTACATGCAAACCTTCAAAAATGCTTCAGAACCCACCTATAAAATAAGAAATCCTAATTTTACCTTTGACGAGCCTATGGGCTTCTGGATATAAGCTCTCAATCACAAAAGAGCGCATGGCTAAAATGGGGACATTACGGCATTAGATGCTCATACACGCCAACATATCATCTTTTTCAGAATGCTCATTCAAAGCACCTTAGAAAGCCCATTCATTTTTTTTATAGATAGATAGTTGTTGTACCCCAAAATTAAAATTTTTGTTACACTTAGATATTTTGAAGAAATAAGTAAAAGTCTTGTTAAACCAGTCAAAAAGGTCAAAATTTGGGTGTGCAGGTCCTGCATGAGGGGTTAAAACACAAAATTGTCAAAATCTGAAAAT
The DNA here is from genome assembly GCA_007258455.2 of Sequoia sempervirens. Classification (NCBI taxonomy): domain Eukaryota; kingdom Viridiplantae; phylum Streptophyta; class Pinopsida; order Cupressales; family Cupressaceae; genus Sequoia; species Sequoia sempervirens. The sequence continues at coordinate 40,579 of VDFB02256578.1, read as the reverse complement.
TTGGGTTTGCTCAGAGCAGCTTAATCTACAAAACCCAGATCTCAGTTTTTCATCCCTACTTTTTAGGAAAACTGCTATTTTTAGAAATTTTCTAAAATTAGTAACGTTTCTAGGTTTCTTTTGAAACGGATACTGGCAAAACTTTCTAAAAATAGAAAGTTTATCCGCTAGGGTCCAAACTAATTTTGATTGGTTCAAAATACGTTCATATCAGGCTTGTGTAGTCAGAATCTCAATTAATCAATTTTTCCCTAGTGGGTCTATTCTACTTTTTCAAAAGCATAATAGGAGCTCCGAGGTTATCAATGGAGGTCAGTCGGCTGCCAGGCGTCAGATTCGACATTCAAAGCATTCAGTAGAAGGCGAATTGGTGAGCAAGCACGAAGAATAGAGAAGAAAGTGAAAAATGATGAAAATTTTCTAACACTGCCAAACTTGGGCGCCCCAGAAGAGGATAGGAGCCCATCTTTTTAGGGCACTAAAAGATGAAATTAGGGTTTATGCCTCCAACCAAAGTTGTTCAATTCTCTGTCAGCTCCGCGACAAGTCCGACGGTGCAGTCAACAGATCATCCAGTAACCCGCAATTCAACGGCGAATAGGAGAGATCCAAACTGAAGTCATTATGAAGAAGAATGAAGATTATCAAAATTTGACTAACTCTGGTAACTTTGGGCGCCCCTGGTGAAGAAGGGCGCACAACTTTTTGAAACACCTAACTCTACAGTTAGGTTTTGAGAATATGCTCGATCTCTTCAGTATTCAGCTAGCTTTGCAACGCCTGTCTCCGTCAGATCATTCGACTGGTCATCTTTCGGCAAATTCAGATCGAAGTCAAGGATACAGAATGAGGGATTGAACTTGAAGATAAAATCAGATGAAAAAATGACTAAGTTTGGAAGGTTTGGGTGCCCCAGGAGAGAAGAGGCGCCCAAGATTTCAAGAGGTAAAACAGATGAATCTAGAGAAGCGGCTCTAACGTGATTTCTTCACAATTGATCTGGCTTTCCAACGAGATACTCAGCGCATCAATCGGAGGTCGCAGTCGCGAGGTACGAAGAGCTGAACGAAGGGTTTGACAAGCGTTGAGGATCAAAGTTTAGAAGCAAATAGGAAAAATGGAAAATAAACTAACTCTGGTGAGTTTGGGCGCCCCAGCTTGCCAGGGGCGCCCAAGCTTTTGAAGGTCTAAACTCAGCTCTTTGATGAAGTCTCTCCCAAGAAACCCCTCTTAATATTTCATCAGCTTCGTAACGAGCATAACCGTCAGTCAATCCGACGCCCGAGTCACCAGATTCGACGAGATCATCTATAGAAGAGGAGTTAATGAAGAAATTTAAGATCAAACAAAATGGCTAACTCTGGACAAAATGGGCGCCCTTGGAAGGAAAAGGCTCCCATGAATTTGAAGGTCGAGATGAAGATTTTAGCCAGAGATGCCTCCAGAACAATCTTCTCAGAATCAGTCAGGCTCTGTGATGAATCCTTCGGCTCGTGCATCAGATCAATCTACAATTACAACCCGGCTACAAGGGAAATCCAGTCAGTGGATGGCAGATTGATTTGCAGTTTGAAGCCTGATATGATCGAGAAGTCTTTTTCCATTCCCCCATGGCCTCAAAGCGTTACTATCTCAAAGGGTGAATGTGAAAGGATATGGGAGATGCATAAGGAAAAATACAACAAGAAGATTGTACTGAAGTGAATGAAAGAAAAACATAAGACTTTTCCGAGTCACACTTCCATGATGTCAGCAAAGTTTGAAAAGGCAGCCAATGAGGTCGAAGATTTCCTGAGATTTGTTGCAGATGCTGAAGATATTCTAGAAAAGCGGTGTTTTGCTATTGAGGGCATTGATGCACCAAACCGGGACACAGTTTCTAATTTTCTAGCGGATGTGATTGAGCTTTAAAGCAGCTTTCTTCTAGAAGCTTTCTTTCCCGCTTTCTTTCTATTCTTGGAATGATTCTTATCCATTCTTTGAGAAGAGAAAGAAGATAAAATGTAATAGTTGGTGTTTCCCGCTTTTTCTGCTTTCTTAGGTGTTAGATGTTATCTTTCTAGATTTAGTAATAAAGCTTGCTTGCCGAAAGCAAGCCCTAGATTGTACAAGGAGATTTTAGGGTTCCCTACTCTCTTGTCTTTCATAAATAAGGGCCTTTGCTCATTAGTTTCTTTTAACTATGCTAGTGATAATAAAAAAACTGAGCCTATTGTGCCTTCTATTTGTTATTCAAGTGTTGTTCAATTGTGTTGTGATAGCAAATTGTTGAGCCTCTTTAGCCAACAAGGAGTTAGTGTGATTGCTGTTTCTATTGTGTAAGAGCAAGATTGCAAGCCTCTTTAGCTGCAATTTCTTGTTCCAGGCATGTTAGAAGTGAGTTTGTTCCAAAAATTTGAGTAATAAAATCATGAGCCTCCTTTGCCTTGATATAACGTCTCAGGTTTGCGTTATTTGTGTTCTACTTTTATGATCTTGATTTCAACTTACATTGAAGTGTGTAGATGTTTGTTGAGAGATAGTTTATTGAAGTATTTTGTTAGAAAATCTACCTTGTTCATTTCTAGTTTCTCTTGCTTTGCTATTACTTGAGAAGTGAGAAACGTCTTTAGTTTAAGTTAGTCGTAGTTGAAATTCTTAAAATCAGAAAATCTCAGCTGCGGCGTTTGTGTTTAATAAACCTTGTGCTCTAAGCTGATCAAAAAGACAGGCAGCTTAGTTTTAGTTTACTTTCTTTCAAACACCATCAGCAAGAGGGAGCTTCCCCTCCTAATTTGAAGAGCAGTTTATTTGTGCATAGCTGTCTGTTTCAAATACGCATTCCAAAGGTGCGAATTTAAACTCCAACAATAGTCAAGATTGTTACAATGCCTACTATTCCTGGTTCTACCAGAAATCCATTTGCAGCATCATTCCACAAGAGACAGTCAAAAGAAACTTCTAGTTAATATCAGCGAAGAACACACATGAATGGGAAAGACTTTTTACATATTATGAGAGCAGTCAGCAATTTGTTCCATCTAGTAACATCTATGTTATGATCTACCAACTAGATTTTGTCAATTGAGGCGAGTTACATACGCATATAGTGGAATAGATCTACAAAAGATTTTAGGTGGTTGGCTATCAAGCTGCCACGTATATTTTATGCTTGACTTGTGCCCCATGAAAAATGACAAATTTCTTTTTCTCCATGTTTGGCATCATTGAGAACTTCCTCTTGTTGCTTAGTTTCTATTGGTACTCCAATTTTCACTGCTACTCCTCTTTCATTTTTCCTTACCTTGGCTCTAGATATAATACTTTGTGCTTCCTCAAGGATTATAGAATTGACAATTGTCTATCTCTCATACTTGAGAAAATAGAAAAAAAGATAAGTAGGGCCTGCATATCCTCCAAGCAAACTTGCTTGCCCACCCTATGGCTAGTCATTTGGTGCCTATATATTTGGGAACTTGACTAGTAGGTTCCGTATTGCCATTTGTGCTCAGCCTTGTGTGGCGCTTCTTTCTTCTTTGTTGAAGGATTCCAAGTTTGTAATGTATTGCTTAAGCTTCACTTTGTTGTTCTCGACTTGTTGGATTTTAAGATCTATACTTTTCTTTGTTTAAGATAAATTTTGGGGATCTATTAATGGGACTCCAGCCCAACCAACGCACACGAAAACACATCACAAGTCAACATAACACAATCTAACATCAAGAGAATCGTCCAAGCTAAACCCTTATGAGATTCAAGAGTCATCCTGATTGTAGCTTGGTTCTTGGAAACCGCTTTCGTTTTCTGGAATCCATTTAAAATCCTCCACATCCTCCTCATACTTAGAAGAGGCCAGAGAAGTAGACAAAGATTGAGTTATTTGAACTAGAATTGGGTCACAAACCCCACTCCATGACGCCATTCTTCTTCTTGTGAAAGAAGAGTACATTGAACCTTTTTCTCCTCTTTAAAAGGTGTAGGAACTGGAAGTTTTTGAATAACAAGTGACCTATTAGTAGACATATTGCAAAAGGCTTTTATTTTCCTTATCGAATGATTCACCTTTGAGCCACTTCCAATAGCCTTATTCCCATACCCCTCCACCACCAACTACTTCATAGGAACATCTATAGATTTCTCACTGTCTTTCAACACATCTAAAAAACATTGCTGCATAGTGGAAGAGGAAAGACCTAGCTTTACTGGTTTAGAATGATTTGAAGAATAAATTTCCCCATGGATCCCATAAATGAAGAATCCATCAATGGACTATTTATAGTCAAATGTGATATTTGGGATCCATTCCACCATGTAGCTTTTTTCTTGAAGTATTTCTTGTTTGCTAAACAATGAACAACAAGATCAACTTGAAAGCATTTCTGACATCTGAATGCTATATTGTCATAGTCAAGAACTTTCTTCCAAATCCTATCTTCCACTTGGAGTCATTCCTCCTTAGGCAATCCTTGATATATGCCAATTTCTACTTGAATTTGAGTTGAGGTGGAATGAACTATTGAATTTGATTTTACCTAACGCATAACCAATCCCTTGAAAGTATGAATCCACTTAAAACTATAGAGCAGAGAAGGTTTCTGTCATTTGGTTAAATGTAGGAAACCAGGGTTTTACCAATAAAACAGGATTTTCCCAAAACCATGGAGCCTATTGTAATATTAATTGGTTATCCTCCATTACTTTACAACATAACACAAAGAAGCTTTGTGTGCTTGGAAGAATTTCTACAAACTCTATTAAATCAGTAGACTATTTGTTTGTGATTGATTCATGCAAAGTGACTAGGATCAGCCAAAAAGAGTTAAACTTAATATAAGGCCAAACATTTTATACCTCCGTTCCTCTAAGAGGACATCACCACCTAGAACCACAATAGGAAACTGCCCTATACAAGGGACTAACTCTGTCTCTTGTATTAAATCTACTGACTTCACCCCTTGCATCAAATGGCTTGCTTTGTAGCTACCTCGAGCAAACCTAGCGCCTGCTTGGCTATCCCTTCTCAAAACATCCTCATCCAAAACTGAGTGCCTTGTTTCCTCTTTGCTGTGCTTACTAGGAGTAATTGGGGCTCCATGCACGCATCCTTGCTCCCCATCTTGAGCCACTTTCAAAGAAACTTGCAATGGAATGTCTGCTTGTGTAGAAGCACTCCATGCCTCAGGATCATCACCTTTTGGTTGGTTTTGTTTAAATTCTGTGAAGCTAACAGCCTTAGGGTTTGAAGCAAAAGCAGGAGATACCATTTTGCGAAAACCCTCATGTTTGCTATTTATTCAACATCTGTATTTTCCATGTCTTGCTTAATTATTTCCCAAAAACACCATCTTGTAAATGGGCTCAAGTCCAATCGAGAAGGCATTTATTTCTCCATCTTACATGTCTTTTTGAGGTTTCAATGGAAATTTCACATTGGATGTGGCAGAAAGGAAGGGGATATTCTTTGATGGGTTTGGCTTAGCTAGCCTTATTGGTTATACTAGCCTACTTAAGTGTGTTTTGCTCTACTTAGTTATGGCCTTGAATAGCACTATTGGGTCTAAGAGGCATATTTAGGCTAACTTCACTCAACAAATTGTCTTAAAGCTATTGGTATTCCTTTTTCATGTGCTTTGTTTGTTTGTTACACTTGTGCTATCAGATCCTTGAACTCTTGGGTGGCAAGCTTTGCAACTATTAAGCTTGTTGAGGGTTTGGAAGTCATGATTTGCACCATGGCACACAATTTGGACTATGATGCCGACCTATTAAGTGTTTGTTACCGCCCTTACCATTAGTTTGTATTATCTAGAGCATTTCAAGAGCAATCTTGGTCAATTTGTCAACTTCTTGTGTTGTAGTAGTGTTTTACATTGACCAAGGTCTCGTACTCTTTATGTGGTTTTAATGCATTGTTGTACCCAAAATTAATTTTTTGGCATTCTGTGTAAATTGAGCTAAATCTTGTTAAAATGCCATGTTAAGTCAGTTTTAGGTCAAACCAATTATAGAATCTTGGTGGGTTTCTGTCAAGGAACACATGTGCAAAATTCTGAAATTTTGAAAATTAGGGTTTTTTCCCCTATTTTCAGGGAAATCCCCCGAAAATAGGACCTTCCCAGAAATGATCGAAAACGATTGATAGGCTAAAAGGCTTCACCATCACATTGGTCAAGTCAATCATCAAAAGACATGTTTTACCGGGTGGGTCTATTTTTCTGTGAACAAAGTTAGAGTTCCATGTACCCATTAATGGCGTGACACAAGCATCAAAATAAAGCTAAGCTTCAAAAAGCTTCCGCAACGACGCAACCATGGCGGAAAAGGTCGAAAAAGATGCTGTTTGACGAAGGAGATTCCTGAAAGTGAAAAAGGTCAAAATTTGACTAACTCTGGAGATGTTACGAAGGGGAGAATGCTCACATTTTGAAAAGGCGCCTTTTTCAAGCAGGGGCGCCCATGATCTTTGAAGGTCAAATAAAGTCAGTAAGATCATCCGAAGCAGTCATTCTCGGCGTTTGATTGCTGGCTCAACAGTGAAACGAACATCCAGATCATCTGATGAATAGATCACAAGCAGCTGCTGACGAAGCAAAAAGAGGCAGTTGAGGAAATATCAAGAAACCACAGTTAACGGCGAAGTTATAAGGAAAAAGAGCCTTTTCAAAAGAAAGGCGCCCTTTCTTTTGGACTTCCAGATGCTGACCAATGACAAAAGGCTTCCTAGGATAACTCTCTCAGCCCAAGTAGATCTCAGAAACGCAACTGCAAGCATCAACATCTGTCAGAGCAGTCAACGGATAATCAAGATCAAAGTAGGCAACTTTCCAGATGAAAATAATCAGGCTAAAAGGCAAAAGCGCCCTTTTCAAGGAGAGGCGCCCTTGAATAAAGGAACCCTAATTTGAGATTCAGATTTCCTGAAGACAGTCATTTCTGGCGAAGCAGAGCTAGGAACCTGATAAGACATCAAGTGAAAACATCTGACTCTCCAATCAACGAGAAATCCAGTTCAAGGCACGGGAGGTCATTTCAAATAAGCTGAAGAACGAAGATTAAAAAATCACTAAGGCATTGGCAAAAGCGCCCTTTCTTGGGAAAGGCGGCCATTCTTTTGGAGCCCTAAACTCAGTTTTTATCAGTCTCCCAAGCACTTCTTTCCAGTATGGATCCAGCTCCGCAGTGAATGTGTCCGTGACGTCTCAGGGTCAACAAACAACGCTAGATTCAAGATCAAACAGGGGGTTTTCAGGAGAGAAAATACTAAAAAACTTGCAAAAGATGAAAAGGGACGCCTAAAAGAAGTCAAAGGTCATTTGTTGACTAAAGTCAAAAGCTTTTTGAGTTAAAGTTGGCTAAAACGCTCCACGATTGGTGGAAATCACCTTTTTAACTTCAGATCAAACTCAAATCACCTTTTGAGCTTGTGTTAGGTCCCCAAATTTGTGGATCTGAAGCTCAAACATATATACTCAAGGAGATGGCGTCCCCTTTTCATTATTTCATTGCAGATTCAAAGATAAAAACAGCCACAAGCTCTCAAGGACGCCATTGAAGATCTGAAGGAGGTTTTCATCCGTTCTTCATTTTTATTTGCAGATCTGAAGCAGGAAAAGATTGCCATTTTGAGGATTGGATCAGAGATAGTTTTTTTTTAGAAGATCAGATAAACTTCCAATCCACCTTCTGTCTTTTTCCTCTCTTCTTGTCTTAGGTTTTCTTGCATCTAACGGCAGGAAAGAAACCTTGGGGCTTTGTCGGATCAAATCAGGCGGGTGGGTCAGCATCATTTCCGGGAGGAGCCATCTCGGTCGATTTTTCAAGATCAATGACTTGCTGCCCCTATTTTGGGGTTTTCGAAAAGTTCCGAATCCAAATTAGAGGCGGGTTTGTTCAACGTTGGTACAAACAAAGGCCCATGTGATTTTTCCGGAAGAATGCTTCTTTCGGTATTTTTAGGGTTTCAATCATCCCGAACCAGGTCAAACTTCTGATCAATCTTCCAGGTTTTGAGTCACGGTACTCCCGGGTGCAACTCTGAGACCAAGGCGGTCTTACTCCATGATTACCTGAAAACAGTTGACACAACTCTACACCAAGTAAATCCAGTGGTCGATTTGGAGCAGTTAGAAGGCATGAATCAAATAACATTGCAGAATATCGAAGAATCCGGATTGCTGCAAGCCGCATCAATTCCCATCACACTACAAAGCGTAGAGCTTGTAATTGCTTGTATCAAGCATTACAACCCTACCACCAGAGAAATCAGAGCAGCAGATGGAAGAATTGTTTGCAGCTTAAAGCCTCAGGATATCGAAATATGTTTTGATATTCCCTCACATCCTAACAGCAAAGTCATATCATTGACGGAATGTGAGAAAGCATTTGATACAGCTAAGGACAAATGTCAAAGGATTATGGCCGAAAAATGGCTAAAAGTGACAAAGGCAAACTTGCCTAAGCCGTTGGGACGAGGAGAATGCAAAGATGAGTATGCAGTGTTAATCACTCTACTCAATAGAATCACTGGAGAAGAGGATGGTCGTCAATTCCAGCCATGGATGTACTATGTCATCGCTAAAATCATTGGCAGAAGGGAATACTATGACTGGGCCACTTTGATCAGTGACGCACTCCACCAACAAATCACTGGGTTTCTGGAAGCTCATAGGTTCCACATGTGCTCTTACCTGGTATACTTGATCGCCTTCCAAGGTGAATTCAGGTTATTAAACAATGTGGGAACCTTAGGTGTGCAGAAGGTTCACGAACATTTCACACGTCTTGAGTTTACTCAAGCGGAAAGGCACTTCAAGAAAACAAGTGATCTCTTCACCATGCACACAGTACGTGAGCTTAACCATGAGATGCACGTGCGTATTTCACAGACAGCCAGAGAGGCAATGGCAGATTGGGCAGATTGGTTCATCCAATTTCCTACATTCTCCTACATACGCGTGTATGGCTACATTGGCCACCCCGCCATGCTACCAAGATACCCTTCAGATAGGGTAGTCTTCATGGAATTCCTGAGGCAGTTGTCCGAGGTTCATGTCTACTTGTGCTTGAAGAGGAAGACTGCTGTTAACTTTCCCGTTGAAATGGGACTATATAGATGTGGATTCGCGGCGGATGCAAAGATGATGGGTCAAGAAACAGCGAGGTTCAACCTCAAATATCTCATTGATAGAAGATCCTATGACCCCAGAGGACTCTATGCAGCACACCTTGAGCAACACTCGTCACATAAGTCTTCTATGGAAGATTATTGGGTTAATTGTAAAGACGAGTATGAAGTGCGGAGAAGGAACTACAGCAGATTCAGACTCCCACAAATTGCTGATTTCATGTCAGCAGACATTGAGGGCCTGTCAGATGATGAAGGGGAAGTCATTCTCCCCTCATTCTTCGCAGATTCAGTTGACTCCCAACCGCTCCCGAGAGTGGATTGGTATGCCAAAGAAGACACATCTATAGAAGAAAGAACGAGTAGAGTGGTTAGAAATAGCCAACTCTATCTCGACAGCAAGAATTCTAGGAAGGTGATACCTCACAGAACAGAGCCGCCACAGGTTCACTCTACACCACCTTCCACTTCAAGAAGGAAACCTAGACAGAAACAATGGTGCAATCCTCCCCGAGGGATGAGGATGTCAAAACCTAGAACACAGAGGACACCAATGGAGAAAGCCACTCATAGTCCTGACATAATCATGGGTACTGCTGCCCCAGAACAAAGAGTAGAGACTGCTATCCCTGATTCAGCAGAAGTTATCACAGAGGAACCAGCAACAGTAGTTGTTGAAGAACCAGTGGCTGAGCCAATGGCGGAAGCAACGACAGCAGCAGCAGAAACGGTGCCTGTTATGGAAACAGAGCCACCTACATCACCAGTGTCACAACATACACAAGTCCTCATCGACTTGGATTCGCCGTCGAGAGACATTGCTCCAGCACAGTCTCACACATCTAGCGTTCAAGGGCCTCACGTCCCTCCTAGTGAAGTTCGTCGAGATTCTATTTGGCTCGAAAGCTTCCTAGGAAGAAAGAGGGAGAAACCCTCCTATGAACTTGACTTTACCGAGTTCGACCACGTCCCACAAGACACGCCGACGAAAAGGTTGAAGAATCAAGTTCACATAGAAAGGAATGCAGAGTGTGAGATCATCATAGAGACTGCCGCTCCACCAGTAGAGAAAAGCATACACGAGGTTCAAGCAGGGGACTACACTTTGTCTCAACTTAACCTCGGGAAGACTACACGACAGGTGGAGGCGGATCTTCTCGGAATAGCTTCGGTGAGTGCACAAGAAAGAATGGCCAAGGATGGTAAAGAAAAGGCAGCCTTAAAGGCTGAAAATCAGAAACTGAAGTCTTACATAACCAGCTTGATACATGGCACACCAAACGTCTCAGCCTTACCAGCAGGACTACTAGATCTCCCCGCCGAACAGAATCATCGGCAATTGTTAACATTCGGCAAACACTTAAGAAATCAGGTGGAAGAGTTTGTTCTCAAGGGTAGATGCGTACTGGGAAACCTATACCAGTTACGAGATAGAGCACATGAACTTCGTGTGGAGATCCAGCAGTCGGAACAGAGGATTGCAGAAAAGAGGCTTGAAGACGAAAGCACAATTGCAGATTTGCAATTAGCATATCAATCAGTATACTCTGAGGAAAACAAGCAACATCTTTTTGCTTGGAAGGAACAATTAGCGTACAAGGTGAAAGCCTACGACGCTCATTCAGTAGAGATGATTGATTACAGAAGGGTGGTTGCCACTATTATCAACTTCGCAAGAATGTTGGTAATATCTTTCCCTTGCATGGAATATCAGCGTGAAGGAGGAGAATATGTCGAGTTGGTGACTGTACAGAACCAGTTCAGAGATGTCATCCGCAGTACCTTTCTTGATGATCCAGAGGGTTGCAAGCTGGCTAAGGTAGCAGCTTTATCAACCAAGTTAGAAGAGGCAGCATCTCAATGCATTGACTTCGGAAATCAGCTCACAACGGGTGAGATCATGCTGCGACGCCACGTCATCATTCTACGGAGCATTAACTCCCCAGAAGCTGATGAAGTCAACCAATGGATAGAGACACTGTTGATTAATGGCGAGCTATAAATGCACCAGAAAAGGACGCCATACACCCTCCAAGTGGCATTCATGAGACTTGAGTTGACTTGATGCTTCTTTCCAAGTCAACTCAAGATGCTATTAAAGTAGTTGGAGTTAACTTGATGCTTCTTTCCAAGTTTAACTCTACTTTCCTTAAATCATGCATTGTCAGATCCCACTAATTAAGGATGTCTAATTGGCTTCCATGATTCGTGGATCTTAGATCTCCACTAAATGTGGATGTCTATTTTGGAGGGATACTTTACATTTAAGTTCACCTTTAGTTTGCTTTCCAGGCTAAAGTAGTTTCCAGTTGACTCTTTGTTTACTTTCAGTTAACTGAAGTAGTTTCCAGTTAACTGCTTGTTCCCCCTTTTTAGGAATAAATCTTGCTAATTGATTGGCAAGAACTCATTGTTAACTCAAGGAGATTTTGGGGTTGCCCACTCCTTTGAGTTCTATAAATAAGAGCCTTAGGCTCATTATTTGTTTAACCTTTACTTGCTAAGCAAAATTGCTGCGCCATTGTTGCCAACAAGCTTTGAAAGCGAATATTTGTTCACTCTTGGATGAGAGTTCGTTGGTTGATTGTAATTGTGCATGATTTTGTGCCTTTGCTCTCCCAACTTTTGTAATTCGTTGATGAAACATTGAAGAGGAATATCAGAAGGCGCTTGCATTTTGATCATCTTGTTTGAGTTATGTCTACGTCTTGTGTTTAATAGCTTGTTGTCTCATTTCCCTCCTCGGATAGGAGTCCCTCCTCCTTGGATACTTGTTATTGACAGTTATCGTTTGATGTTGTTTAATGTATTGACTTCCCAGCTATACTTCGGATAGGAGTCCCTCCTCCTTAGCAAGCTCGTTGGCCAAGGCATCGTGATTTCTGTTGTTTCTAGTGAACTATTTCTTAAAGCTCATACCTCGGATAGGAGTCCCTCCTCCTTGGCAGATCTCAGATCTAGTTTACCGTGTAGAGTGTTTACTTGTACCAACCTTATCCCGGTGTATACCCGAGAGTTCAGAGCCTCGGTCATATCCTCTGGAGACGGTGAATTCAAGTGATCCAACCATCCCATTCCTGCTCCTTTACCCTCATGCTCTGTTCATCTTGAAGGTATTGGATAGATAGAAGCTAGTTAGTCGTAGTTAAGATCTGCAGAAACCAGAGAAAAGCTTAGCTACGGCGCATTGTGTTTATGCACCCTTGTGTCCTACCGCTGAAGCATAAAAAAGATAGGAACTTAGTTAACATTTCCCTTCCCTACGCATTGCTCCCAGCAGAGAGGGACTTCTCCTCTTTAAATAACGAAGAAGTGTTGCAAAAACATTTGAAATAGCTGAACGTTTACAATCAGCACTCCAGAGGTGCTAATTTAAACGCCAACAAATTGCCATGTTTATTAAGGATGAAACTGAACCGTGTCTAATGGAGGATATATCCGTTGCATTACAGATTCACAAATTATTAACCACTCTAAGGAAGTGTCTTCGAGTCTACCTTCCAGCTAGAATGTATTTTCTCAATTGAACATGAACAAAAAGTTATACCCTTTGCAGCAATGCAAGGTATTTTTTTTTACTACACATCTTAAACCCTCAATGATACAAGTTGTGATGTATCTGCAATGTTACTGTTAGCAAGCATAGCTATATATGAGGAAAATCAATGGGGACATTTGCACACCTAATATTTAGGATTGCACTGGCAAATCCAAAACGATGGAGAAAATGCTTCTCAAAAGGATGTGAAAATCTCATTTGTAGTTGTATTGATATGGAAGTAGAATAGACAGTGAGGATAAACCCCTACTTATAACAAAATAAGTAGCTTCCCACACAAATCAACTGAAAATAATATTAGATTAGATACAATCAACCTACCTGTGTGTGACAGCTAGAACTGCTCATTTATTTGACAGCCCTCACAAAATCATGACGGCTTACCCTTTACTGCATTATTACGAAGAATTTACACAGCATATGAGCTTAAGTGCTGAGGAATTAGGATAAACACCCGTATGTAGCATTTCACACAAATTAATCAGAATTAAGTTTTGAAGTGTATTTTAACTTTGTAGCTTTGTTCTACTCAAATCCATGGCTTGAGTGGGTAGTCCATGGTAACTTCTTGCACTTGAAGCAGTTTTAAAGTTTTTGATTCCTTGGAAGGGACAGGTCATTGAAGTGAACTTTGAAGTTTGCTCATCGTTTTATGAACTAAGTATATTACTTTTCTTTTAACGGGATAATTTTAGGTTTGGAGACAAACCACCTAAAGTGCTTGCAACAGAGATAGAGCTTCAAGGGGCACTTCTTTATAACTATTAGTGTGATGCAGGATTACAAGAGTTGGACTCAGCTCGGACTCATTTGGCTGAGTTTTTACTTGGACTTGGACTCAGTACTAAAACTCAACAAATTGAAAAATAAAGAAGCCATGAAATATAAGGAGTTTTGAAGGATTTAAAGCTTTTACTTGCTCCATCTGCACTGTTTTCCAGCTCATGTCTCTCTCTATTGTGTCAATCTCCATTCCTAAGAGCTGAACTGTGCAGGAAGTGCGAGCAGGCCATGTGTCTGTGAAGGAAACACAGCAGAGGCACACATGATTTACACTCAATTTTTTAGTCATTTTTTTGCACTCATTTGGCGTTTTGAACAGTCATGTTTGGTCATGTTTGGCACGTCTGCACAGGAAGGGCATCACTTCCAGACATGGGCAAAAGGACTAGCATTTTGTAGTTGAGTTTTTAGGGTTTTCTAAAGTTGCTCGTGACCAGTCACTAAGGGAGCTACAGAAGGCTGGGTCTTTGCCAAGTCTGGTTTGCTGGGACTTGCCCAGGCCTGTTTGCATCAGGACTTGCCAAGTCTGGTGAGTTTTGGGTGAGTCCTGTAACTCTGGTATGAGGGGAAAATGAAATGATGTATAATTTCTTCCTCTTTCCTTTATCCTTTTTAATTTTGACTACACAAAAGATGTTAGAACTTAAAAGTTTTATTTGTGAATTAAGTAGACCCGGCATCTTGTTCAATGAATATATTTCTTGGCGTTCACCATTCTACAAAATTCTCAATATAAAGTTGAAAAGGATTTGATCCCTTTATCCATGAATGGAAATTTGAGTTCTGTACAAATTCAGCAATCTTGAGGATGCAATGAGAACATTCATATTTTTAGTCCTCTTCTATTTTATTCAAATGAATCAGTTTCATATTTTTATCCACCGAGTGAAGCTTGTAAGTCATGCCGGCGACGGCAATTTTGCCACCTATAAGATGTCACTCTAAATGTAGAGCTATATGCACAGGGGGTATTGCTTGGCCTGTCAAACACTGCTGGAGTTCTAGCAGGTGTTCTTGGTACTGCAGCAACTGGATACATTCTACAAAATGGTATGTATCCTGATAATACTAACTCTCAAAATTAAGCTAAACATCCGTACTTGATTTTCAAATACTTACTAATTTTAGTTCTGCAGGATCCTGGGATGATGTATTCAAGGTGGCTGTTGGGTTATATCTGCTTGGAACTGTAATATGGAATACCTTTTCAACAGGAGAGCAGATCTTTGACTAGCGCTGATCTTCAAAATATTCTTGATTAGAATCTGCTAAATGACAAACCAAGGTAATCTGCTCTGAAGGACTTTCCTTAATCAACCTTTGCTAGAGGTTATGGCTTGAATTGCCCAGTAAACTATCATTTTTTCCTGTTTCGATTCGCTATTCAAAAAAATTGAAAACAAGAGAAAAAACTTTTGGACTGAGAAATTTACAATTATTTGTATTATAAATTTATAGTCCCTAAGGTGTGATGCAGGCCACTGAAACAAACAAGTGGCTTTTAGCAGGTGGGAGGCTGTTGATATTTTAGTGAGCCAGCGGCTTATCCTCTCAACCAGTGATAAGAAATAAAAATGAGATTGGGACGTTGTATATATAGTAGTACAGTGAATCCGACATCTATTTTCAGACTGAATATAATATAGATGCAATCAAGCCTAGCTAATCTAATTCCCATTCAGAAGATGAACAGTTCCAGCTGCACGTGTCTGGCCTGCCAACCAAAGCTTGAAACTTTTGATGCTTGTACTAATTGTGATCAGGTGGGAACATTGATATCAAGGGCTACGTGATCCCTTTTGAAAAAATAGAATCCATGTTATCGTGCACTAGATAGTCCCTGCTACTGGATTTAGTTTCTTGGTAAATCTCTCATGTTAGAAACGCTATCACAAAAAGTCTATGCCAGCACAAACTGTGGTTTAGAATTACAGTTATCGTTGTAATCAGTTCCTCTTCTTATGCTGTGCCATTTCACAAACTGTGGTTTAGAATTATAGTTATTGTTGTACTCAGTTCCTATTCTTATGCTGTGCCATTTCTTACAAATCAAATATGTAACAATACTTGAAAATGTTAAATAAACGTTTTACAAATCAAATATGTAACAATACTCGAAAATGTTAAACAAACGATTTTTTCATTACATTAAATGACACTGTCAATAGTATGGCGGAGCCCATCAGGGGCTCTATTTTAGAAGAATTTACATGGTAATTGCTTGCATCTAGTCGTAGGGTGTGGGTTCTTTGTCTCAGATTTCCTTATACTCGGTTCTAAATTTGCCCATATTCTAATGTATTAAATTTTGAGCAACTTTGGTGGGGTTTCATGGAGGGGGCTTCCTAAAAAATTTCAGTGGGTGCTGCTGAGATTTTTTAGGATTATTTTAAAGTGGGAGTGGGTGGTCTCATGAATTTTGCAGCATATTATAAGCTTATAAGTTTAAGTTCCTATATTTATGGAAGCTTGGTAGCATGAATTTTATTATTTTGCATATTCAATTCAGCAGCTTAAATAAATATAAAACAAGTGCCACGTAGTGGCTAGTACTTGTCTTTATAGTATTTTAATTATAATATTTTAAATTTAATAAAAATAAATACAAGTTTTGTGAACAAAATTAAATGTTACTTTTGTTAATTATAGTACTAACAAATCATTTAAAAATGTCACATTAATGTTATTTTTTATTAAAATTATGTAAATAATATATTAATCAATATAATTTAAATTTTAGGATAATATATGTCTATATTCTAATTTAATGGAATAAAAGATAGTTACATGCATTTATATTAATATTAATAATTATTAATCTTATCTTAATTATATTATATAAAAATCAATAATCTTATATAAATATAAAATTTATCTAATAATTATGTAACTATGTATAATATAATATAAATTTACTATTTTGTATTAAATAATATTTATTGATTAGATAATATAAATTTCAATTATATTTAAAAAAAAAAATCTATATTAAATAAAATGAAATGATTATATAATATAATGACAAGAAAGAATTAAATAATAATTATTTAAACATAAAATTTATATAATTATTTTGTTAAATAACAATATGTATAATAGAAAGATATTTGAATATAGAATATCATGAATATACATACAAATTTAAGTTAAATTCATCAAAATTTAATCAAATGGAAACTAATTCTAAAAAGTAAGAATTTTGGGAGAAGAATTATGGAGAAAATAATAGTTCTATTAAGTAGGCAAAATAATAGTTCTAAAAAGTAGCCAAGATACTAGTTCAATTTTATCAAAAATAGGAAGGATAATAGTTCAATTTTCTAAAAAATAGGCAAGATAATAGTTAATTTTCTAAAAAATAGGCAAAATAATAGTTCACTTTCACTTTTCCTATAAATTCATCAATAACACACAAAACATTTTAGCCAATCATAATCACAATAAATATTTTTTATAATTTAAAAAATTAAATATTTTACAAGCTTACTTTATAAAATTGAATTTTATTTTATTTTAAAAAAATCTTATTTTTGATTAGTTGAAAAGTGACTTATTAATGACTAGTTAACTAAGAAAAAACCAACTCATTGCAAATAGTATTGCCTACGGTAAGTACTAATAATAAAAAAATTAATTAGTGAGAATTTTAAAACTTCACATGATTGAGTAGTGGCCCTAAACTGGTTAGGCAATTTCAAGCCCCAACCCTTTTGCACCTACTTAAGTTTTTGAGCTAAAAAGTAAGGGCTGCTATTTTTGAAGAAAATATTCTAATTAATCCTGTAGCATATTTTTTTCTTCTTCATGAGACCCCTTGCTCCTTCAAAATAGATCTTGATGCCCCCATGAGACCTCACCTAACATATTTGTACTCTATTTAGAATTTGATTGACACCTTTTGATTATCTGACTGACTTATTTGGAGTATAAAGAGGGTGATGTATGTGCACTCCCAAAGGGCTTTGAAAAGGAGAATTAAAGCCTTTGGCCTTACCACCAATACAAAGTTAGATTATGGCTTAGATGAAACAGGTGGCAAAGGCACACTAATGAATTTTAGTGGGGATTAAAATTATTTATTTCATATCCCTCCCTAAAGTAAAAATGCAATATACTCAACACTTCCTTTGAATTCTTGTAAGGAAAGGAAAAATGAAATCAAACTATGAAATACGAAGATGCTAATATGGTATCTCTTCTAACACAAATATGTCAAACTTAGAAAAGCGCTTAACCTAATATGAGTTAATCAAGACAAACCTTTTCAAATATTCAAATTGTAGATTAATTAAATGACTAATAGATAAATTTGAGTTAGGTTATAGAATTAAGATAGTTAAAGTGTTGGGGCGAGGGACCTAACTCGATTGGCTAAAGCATCCTGTTGCAGGTAAGAGGTCACAAGGTCTAGTCTCCCCCCGAACCCGTGGTACCAGAGGGCGTGTCGTGCTAGCACCATCACTCACATGAAAAATTTTACCAGGCACATTGCAGTTTATAGGGGGCGGATACCCAACCGTTCTTGCAATCTAAAAAAAAAGACAGTTAAATTGTTAATTTAAAAACATATTTTTCAAAATCATCAAGATGGAATAAGGTTACTTAATGTTGTGTGACTTAATGGCGTTGGACTACAAACTATCATTCTGTGGATTAAATGATGCTCCGACAAACAACAAATTGAATTGTTCTTCAATCTGAGGCAAAATCACAGCATGGAATCAATTTGGGTCAATAGTGAAACAAATAATCGATCTCAATGTGTAGAATCAATCTTATATGCGTGAAATTGACTTGTGCTCAATGATTTACAAATTGTTCTGCCTATGTTATTTGAAAATAGATTTGTGGTGTTTATAAACACCTTTTGGGAGATTGCGAAGAAAGGGTCATGTTCTCCTTATTCAATCCCTTGGGAAAAACTGATCCAATGACTTGTGAACAATTATCAAAGATGAGAAGCAACCATGCAATATGCCTACATGTTGCTAAGTGTGTAAAGGGAGACATGCTAGTGAATGCTCAAATGTGATCCTTGAATGATGACGCAAGTTGTAAGTGAGAACTCTAGATTTTAGATCTTGGATCTTGATGTGTAAAAATAAATTATGATTTTCCCTTCCATACAACACCCTAAAATACAATTTGAAATGTTTCATGGTTCAATTTGGCACATAACAAGTACTTGAAGGGTGCAACATGGGCTCAATTTGAATTTTGAATTTTAAGAAGGAAAGGGTTGATTCCATGTTGCAAATTTGAACTAGATTTAATTTTGCATTGTGATTTTGACTTAGAGAGGTGAATGGGTAAATTAAGGATTATGACTAGTCTCTAGGGATGTGTGGAGGTGGAATTAGGATAGGTTTAGGGGATGCCAACTTTTGTGCAAAAACATGCCACACAAGTAGTAATTACATAAAGGATAACCTAGTTAAAATGAGTATAAAACTAATGGGAAAAGTGTAGGGTATGCAATTTTCACTATTACATTTTTCCCCGACTTTGACTTGCATGTGAACTACCATAAAGATGCATGTCAAAGTAAATAAAATAATTAACATGAAAGTAAAATATTTCAAACAAAAATAAAAGGATATGGGTAAGGATGTCTTTATTATATTCTCCTTGCATTGAGCACTTCATCTTGAAACCTACAAAAGCACAATGAATCTAATGAGTAGAATTTTCCAATCATTTGAATAATAGGTACTAACATAGATGCTTAGCAATGCCAACCATTTGAAAGTAAATAAAATAAATAAATGTGAAGGGTGGCATGAAGCCAATCATTGTGATCAACAAAGGAGGAGATGTCAGTTCCCTTAATGGACCAAGAAAAATTAAAAGATGGTGTGGGACTTTCAACAAGTCATTGTAACCCAGCAAGATTGGTGTAGGGTGTCCCTTAGGTCATTATAATCATAATCATAAAATAATATTAGTGATAGTATGCCCTCCCTTTATTGCTTGCATACAAAGGATGCAAGGAATCGAAGAGGAGAAAAGTAAAGACGATGCAAAATGTAATAATCATAAATAAGTGTGTATGAAGAACATACAATAAGATAATGAGATATAAGCATGATAGCATATAAATAGGATATCTTGATGCCACCACAATTGTCCCTAGTGACGACTATAAGCAAGCATGAAGCAATATGAGATGTCATCATGATAAATATTAATAAAACATGTGTACACGTAGGTTATGATAAACATAAGCATATATCACAATCACAAGATCATGAATTATAAGCATGATAAGCATAAATGAACATGTTAGCATTCAAACAAAAGATCGTGAAAGTAGAAACATTTACTAGTTTTAAGCAGTCAACCATAAGATGTGAAAATTAGGAGTATGTGAAGCATATGAATAAGCACAAAAGTACATCACATCAAAATAGAAGCACAAAATGAATATTAAGAGAATTCCCCCCAAGTGGAATAACATAGCACATGAAAGAGAGATGGAACTAAAAAAGAAGAAAAATAAAGCATCTCTTCTTAGTTGTAAATAATGAAGAAACCCTAATTAAAATCAGACTTTTTTCTAGTGTTCATGCTAGTATAGATCAAATTATAAAAAATTTAAATTATCCAAAGAGTGCTAACTTGTGTTGCAAGTATGAAGGTGATGTCATTGATGTCAACAAGTTGGTTTTTTCATTGATGTCAACAAGATGGTGTTGTCATTGATGTCAACTATGTGTTGAGGAAAGGTTATTGCATGATGAAGATGTTGAGGATATTGATAAAATTGTGAAAAAGAGGGAAATAGTTTGTTGCAAGTTGTGCATGTATAGTTGAGATATTAAGGAAGTGTTGTGGGTACACGGAGCTATCTTTATGTTGCAGTGTCTCGAGATGTGTTAGAATGAAGTAATGTGTTAAGATGGTGTCTCTGGTACTTGGTTTCCAAGTGCTTTTGAGAAAATTTGATAAACAAATAAAACAATGTTGTGCAAGTGTTCAAAACATGCTCTAGGATGTGTTTCGCATTTATTCTATGTTGATGTTATGCCTATGCGGATATGATATGTTGTTCAAGGTTGTCAATAGTTGCTATATCCAAAATTTGGGTTTCTGGATCGCTATGTAGAGTGAGATATGTTCACTTGTGTATGAACTAGTTTTTCAGTGTTATTTGTTGTGGTCTAGGAGAAATGTATTTGCTCCGCATTTTGGTTTCAGGTTTTGTGAATATGGGAAGTTGCTTATAATGTTTATATCTTTCAGAACTCAAGGTTTCACTTGATTTGGTGTAGTACAGTGTGTGTTTCATGCGTCAGTGTGCATATAAGGTTAATTAGATGTTTTGGGTTGAAGTATTTCTATGATGTGAGTTTGGATGAAGTCTTTGTTGGATCTCAAGTGGTTCGTTGATTATTCTAGATCATGTTCAAGTGAATTTTTTTGTCTGAAATTTTTGGATTGACTTAAGGAGGCATCTACTTAATAGTTTTATGGTGTTTAGCACAAGTAATGACCAACCTAGTGTTAACACTACATGCGAAGTTTGTGGAAGTGTGTTAAGGTGTGTTAGGATAAATATGGGTCCTAACTAAGGATTTATATGGTTCGCCTTAATTCCTATCCACCGTGGGAAATTTTGATTGCCGACCTAATTTGAAATTGTAAATATAACAGATAGATGTTGACCATTGGAGAAGGTTTTCAAGGTTGAGGATGTTATAAATAAGAGTGGTGTTATTGGAAGATCTTAAGATAGATGTAAGATAGATGCAAGATAGATGCAAGTGATGAATGTGATGCGAATTGCAGAAGTATAGATGTGAATTTGAGCAAAGCAGTGTGAACTTCAAAGTGTTGGACTTCTGAAGGCATTGAGCTAAAGGCATCCACAATCTTTCAAACAAGGCTATGAAAGTGTTGGAGCAATTATGTTGGATTCCTTGTTGCATTGAGAAGTTGTTCTATGTGTAAAATCTCTCTTCTATCTTCATTTTCCTTCTATGGTAGTGAGCCCTAGTTGTGAGTGCTGGAAATAAGATGCCATTTAATTACAATCCTAAACATTATTTATTTTATGTATCTCCTAAGTCCTTGGAATGTGTTCATCAACACTAGGATTAGGAAGAGATTAATATTTGATGAAATAATCATGTTAATTGACATTTGTAATTAATTCTAAATGTTAGGAGCATGTGAGGGTGTCCATTATGAGTTCCTAAGTAATAGGGGCACATGGGGCACCCATATGGTAGGTGACACTCACCTTGAGTTCAGTTAACTATTTGGAGTAAGAGATAACACTTTTGAATGCATGTAAAGATCCTAGGAGTTAGGATTTGATGTTTGCATGCAGGAAGTTTAGTTCAGTTCAGTTCAAATCAGTTTAGTTTAGTTTAGTTCACTTCACTTCAGTTCAATTTAGTTCAGTTCAATTATGGCTTAGTTATCTTTAGTTAAGTTTTAGTTGAATGCTAGTTGACTTCAGTTAACTTGGATGCATGGCTAATGACTTGAGTTGCATGAAAAATAATAGGGACTACCTCCAGTTAACAAGGGATGACCATTCTTGCATGAATGGTGTTGAGAAATGTTCCAATTAACAAGAAATGACTTGGACCCAACTTGGGCGCCCAAGTTGGATTCTTGTTATTACCTCCTTTGCATGTTGAGATATTTCAGAAGGCTCGGTTAAGTGGGACCTCTTTTGGGTGCCTACTTTGAGGATGAAGCCTTGAAGATATTTACAGAATAAAGGTTATGTTGCTACTTCAATTTGGGATGCCCAAATGCATGAAGATGAGGATTTGACATTGTTCTTCACAACATAACTCTATTTGCATGAGATAGGCATACCTTTTAAGGGTAGGGCTTAAGAATTGTAATTGTAACTCATGTTGGAGTTTATAAAGTTAATCAAAGCCTATTTATCTCAAGCAAGTTGAAGAGAGTGATTATCAGTTTTATTGTAGGTTGTGAAGAAGGTTGGTGAAGGCAAGAAGAAGCATTCTCAAGCAAGAATTGGAGCTATTGTAATTCAGAGATTGAATAATATAATAATTCTTGGTGGAGTTTTCTCCCGAAAGGGTTTCTCCATGGTACATCTTGTGTAATCTTTCTAATATCCTATCAACTTATGTCTACATTCTACAACAGTAAAATGGATTAATCAAGATAATCACCCACAAAGAATTTGTAACAAAGGAAAAGCTTATTTAGATCAGCAATATTAAAGTTTAATAGAGTATTGAGCTAAGAAAACACCTCATTTTTCAACAGTGATCCCTATTGGATAGTGTGTCATATTCTAGCAATGAGCCCTTGTACCAGTTTTCCAATTACTTATATTGTGAGCTAATCCTCACTGTGGTTTTTCCCTCATTGGGTTTTCCACGTAAATCTAGTGTTCTCTTGTGTATGGCGTTGTTATTTTTGTTGATGTTATTTGCATTTCATGATTAATCACTTTAACAGAATAAGGGTTTAATGAATGCTTATAGATCTAATTACTGTTGAGGGTTTTGATATTTTAATTTGATACAACTGATTCACCCCCCCTTTTAGTTGTCTTGTTCATTCAACAACTTGAACCAACTAACACACAAAAGAGCTAAGACTAGAAGCACAAATTGAGAAGTTAAACTAGGAAACTGAATTTTACAAGCAACAAAAAGGAACTTGTGGACTTGGGAGAAAGAAATTGCCTAAAAAATAGAATACTTAGATTAATTCTAAGAAGGTTCTTCTAAATTTTGAAGGCTCTAGAAGGTGTGCTATGACAAAGGGGGAAACCAACTATACTAGAGGGTTGCAAGTGGCACTATGTCAAATTGTCCTATGGAATTGATGAATCTTGATGCTTTTTGGGTTTTACAAATCATGGTCATCTATCCTCAAACATAAATAGAAAGATACAACACAAATAATGTGACCAAAGTATGCAACATACACTGGAAAGGTGAACACAAAATAGTGAATTTAGACGAGTTACACAAAAATTGAAAGTAAAGGATTATTTGAGTTTAGATTGACAAAGAGCAATATTTGGAAAAGTTTGGGAGATCCAAGATCAATCCTCTAACAATGGGAATGCTCAATTGTGAGGATGTTCTCAAGGAGGTATGATTTGCATCGTCTCATAGAAGGCTAAAACTTTGTGATGATCTACAATGAACTTTTCTTAATTGTCGCATTTGTATGAATATGCACCAAAACACATAGAAAACAAAAAATACAGCAAAAAGAAAGTGTTAAAGGGGAGTCTACCTCAATCATTCCCCTTGTGGATTATTTTAGAAAAACACTAGATGATGAATATGGAAAATGATGTATGCAAACCTATGATATGGAAACAAGCAATTACAATGGGAAACAATGCTAAAATATGCTAAAACCCTATAGTGTAAAATTTAACCCTAGGAGATGTGCAATAATGGATGTAATGGCTAGGAGATGGAAAATGATGATCAAATTGACATGGATAATATTTTGGAGGCAATGGGATGGCAATAGGGTAAACATGTTTGGGTAATAAAATGGAGGACCTGATAGGTAGAGAGGGGGAAATGGATGAACAACAATTAGGGGCAAGAGGGAAGAAGAAAACCACAAAGAAAGCTCTAAAGCGTGGGAAAACTTCAATAGCACAAACTTAAGTAAAATATTCTCCAAGGGAACCTACAAGAGAACAATGAAATCATTGCTTCAAAATGTAAGCACTAATCGGAAGATGGATTACAAGGATGGGAAAATGAGAGGAATAAGGGGCTTTTTATAATTTTTTGTATGTTTTTAGGAAAATTGAATGTGAAAAAAATGGTATTTGATTCATTAAGGATTTTTCCATGAATTTTGAAGGAAAAACTCACCACAACTAGCCCCATTGGTTAAGTGGAACATACGACAATGAACTCATCCTCTCAAGGGCACAACCAATTTTGATGCTAGTAGGCCAAAATCTCTAAGAAAGGTTAAGGAGGAAAAATAAGGTGGTGGTAGGTGATTCTACATCAACTTGATCATCAAGGAATGAGATATGAGGAAAAAAATATGAAAAAAAAGCTCCAAATCACAAGAGTAAGATACAAAAAAATTAAATGTTAGGTGGGAATGATAACCATCACATAGATGAGGATAAACAAGGCTTAAACAAGGGTCAAAACACATGGAAAGGGGAAAGCATAAACACAAAAAAGTAAAAAGAATTGAACATGACTAGACAAGGTATGAATAAGGCCTAAAGAAGGATGCATAAAACTAGATAATGTGTGAAAAAGGCTAAAAATGGACTGAAAACCACATGTTAAAGGGACAACCTAAAATGAGTGCAAAACATAGTAAACAAAGTTACAAGCTATGCAATTTTTTCTATTATAGAAAAGTGACATAACATTATATAAGAGATGAAATTAGAATGAGAGAAGAATCATAACAAGCAAGACTTAACCAAAAGATCAAATCAAAAAAAAAGATGATATAGGAGAATATATGAAGGAAGAAAACAATAAGTGTGGCTTCATAAAAAAAGGCCAAGAAAATGGAAAATATTTTTAAAAAAAAATTATGTTTCTTGTCAACATGATGAGAGGGATTTCCAAGGACTCCATAATTTGCATCATCTCAAACTCATAACGAAAACACAACACAATAATTAAACAAAGAAAGCATAAGAAGGATCAAAATATCACATTCTCAAACAATGATGTTGAAATAATCTAATCCAAACAAATCATGAAAATCAACCATCTTCTCCTCATATAGAACTAAAATTTGACCATTGTGAATAGTAGAACCTTTGAAATATGTGTTATACAAAGGTGGAAGTGTTGATTTTTCTTTCTTTTCCCATTGTACTTGCCTCTTTGGAGGTGGCTCTATATATATATATATATATATATATATATAATATTTTCTCTTGTTTACCTTGATAATCTTTCTTTGGAATTCACATAAAAGTATTTATAGAATAAGTAACATGCTCTTCCTTATAATCTATAATGCATTCATTCTTTTTATTTTTCATTGGCGGATTGATCATAAGGGTATTTAATGCTTATATATATCCAATCCCTTACGCACATTAACTATAGATTTTGCAACTTGAGGTTCCCTAGGCCTTTGATTTTCATTAAGTGCTTTGCAATAAGAAGGTGCATAAATAAATTTGATCATATGACTAAGAAGATTCACTAGACCAAAGACTAACTTACTTTACATAAGGCCTCTTATTAACTCAATAAGCATATCATTATACAATTGCACAAGATGTGGGTATGCAATATGTGACTCTCTAGGATAAGAACTCTTGAGGCTAATTATAAGTATTTTCCATGGGTATAATACTAGGTCATGAGGTGCATCCAAACTACTATCCTAATCCTAATGTATTGGTAAATGATGTTTTCAATTTAAGTGCATGGTGGATCATTCCTTCCATGATCAGTGACTATGATTCTATAGTTATAACTTACATATTCAACTCAAAATTTAGCAAAGCTCTGACATATAAAATAATATTTTAAAAAGAATAAGAATAGAAGAGAGAATTATACAATAAAAAATAGAGGGGTAGATATTGATATACTATAGTAAAAACATTTCAAGGAAAAAATTTAACCTCCAAAGCACTAAAACCAATATACTATTAGCAATAATAGGTTACAATACATTCACAACATAAAGCTTCATAGGAGATCAACATTATCAATCCTAGAGGAAATTCAACAACATAACCAAACAAAAAATATGACATATAATCTCCATCATAATCCCTTAATATATAGTTCAATTAAATGTGGAAACTAACAATATTTCTTCAAACTATAGCCAAAACCATGGGCCCATAATGCATGTTCAAGTTTAATTGTCAAATACAACTCCCAACTCCAAGAGTCGCTCCTTTGAACATGGAATGTAACTCATTTTGTTTTATTTAACTCCATTGATCATGGGATCTAATTGTGAATCCCAAGTTCTCTACCATGAGGTAATAATTACACTTATAAACCTCTTATACATGGCCATAAATAGTCCATCAAAGATGTTATCCATATTATTCCACTAAGTAACCCCCCTCTCCCAAATCAATGACTTATTAAAATTTCCATGGCCAATGACATGTGCTAGAGAGTGCCAACTATGGAATCTCATGATTCAACCCAAGTGGGATGCCCCTTTTCCAAGTGTGAAAAAATATTTACAATATTATAAATATTAAATAATTAAACTAGATGGATAAGACACACAAGGTGTATAGTACACCTAGTCCTCTAGTCCTAAAAATTATCTCCATGACCTCTCATTTTTCATTACTAAACTATGATTTCCCTAGGAAATTTATTAGTATTAAAAATAATGTGGTAAAGTAAATTATAAATTTCTAGTCAAATTTGTGGATTTAATCTTATTCATATCTATAAATTATCAAATAAGTTAAGTGGTATTTTAAATTAGCCTATGAAAACCATAGACAACTTCCTTTTCTATTATGAAAGACACCAATTGAACCATATAATAGAGTCACAGGCCAATATACATTTTCTATCCCTTGGGAACAAAATAAATTCAAAACATCAATGGGGAAGTGGCAAATTATTGGATGGAACTTAACTCATGACCCTATCATGTCATGTCCACATCACCACTTATCCTAAAAGAATGGTCTCAATCCCTACATATCCTATTCACTACTTTTGATTATATTTGTGTGTGAAATTAACCCAAGTAATTTATGTAATTCAATATTTAAACATTAAAAAATTTCAAGTTCAAAATTTAAATTTGGATTGTGTCAACTCCCTATTACTAGAGCATTGCGAGTTAGCTTAGGGCACATTTGTCGATAGTAGTATGTTATGTATTATTTAATGATATTAATATTTCATTTATACATGACCTAGGAATAATTAGAATATATTTCACATATGATCATCATAGAAATGTCATAGAGCACTCTAACTGTATCATCAACTTACATCATTGTCCTAGGAATACTATATAATTCCATGTTATCTTTGATCCTAATTCATTAGAGTTGAATTATTTCACCTAGAGTGTTGACTAAAGAGAACATAGCTCTCACTTATCAAAATCTCAAATGATGTATTATAAACAACTCTAAACTTTAAACACGTGTACAAGTTGGTGTGAATTTTTAATAATTGTTCATTCCCTATTAGTTCATTTTCATAGGCCCAAGTTCAATTTTGCATTCTAAATATTTTGTGCATGTGAAAATTAATTTCACAAGCATGATACCTAGCCACAATAAAGAGCAATAGTCATAGATAGTTTGAGGCATTCATTTGATCAAGGCACTAATTTTAAGCACATTGGAAAATCTATTCATGGTATCTCTAACAACTTATTCCATCATTGAAACTTAAACTAAGTATCACATTTAGTTTATTTAATTTTTTCATTCCCAACTCATATATCTAGGTTGATTATTTACTTTATTTTTAATTATTTAATTAGTTTACATATTTATTTTTGAGGATGTGACTTATTCCCTTGCAAATATAAATAAGAACTTTCAATTTGAGGAAGAAACTATCAAAAAAAAATTATTTTTAAATTTAAAAATGTAATGGTAAAATTTGTGTACTTGTGTTAATTTTCATTTATTTATGTGTCCATTTTGAGAGAGTATCTTGATACAATTACATCCCACAAATTTGACTATATCTTATCCATATTTACATACTTTCCCGTACTGTCAACATTTCTTACACCCTCAATAGCTAAACATTCATTCTCTACACAAACTTTATTACTCCATTAACCTAAGTGAATCTTGTGAGTGTAGGGGCAATTTTTTACCTATGAAAATAAGTCTTGAAATTAAAATAAATACATTTAAATTTGGTCAACTCCCACCCATTTCACCAACCACTATGAGTTGACTAAGCACGTGTTTAGATGATTTATTATTTTGTGCTTCTATTTAAATGTATTCAATTGTATTTTTTAGTATCCTCTCATACTGTAAATCCACAAGTAATATCATTCACATGGAATGATCAAGTTAGGAACACTTTAGTTTGGTGTATTAAAATGAATAATAATTTTTACATATGATTATTCTAACATATTTGCATGATTGATTAATGCATGCCAATCCTTTGTCTGATTATAAAACTTATCTTTTCTAGGGTTTATTTGGAAGAACCTATCTCGTAGCAATTTGGTATCCTTAAATACCATCAACCTTAGCATAAAGAAAGAGAAAAACAACAAATCAAGCTAATTAGAAAAAAGCATGCCAATTATAGGATTAGATTCATGACTATGTTCTTATTTACATTTCCCATCTTTCACCCACCCCATCCACCCTTGTGTTGGATTTAGGATTTACATTATACACTTGTTTTTAGATATTGTATAATTTTACTTTATAATATTTCCAATTTGAGATTCATTGTTGTTTTCCATATTATTGTTTATGCCACAAGCTACTCATGATCCTAATCTTCCATTTAGAAGGAATTCTTGCTTAAACCTTGATATTCTAATGAAACAAATTGCATAAAATAAATATACTACAAATACTTGAATAATAGGACACTTCAAGGAAATAAACCTCCAAAAATCTCCAAGAGGAACTAAAATTATAATACAATGATAATAACTAACCACTAGCTCATATATACCCTTCTTATGTCTTTGATATCACCCATGTTGACTAGTGTACCTAAATATAATACTTAGGATGACCTAAATATATAAATAAGAATATAATAATGATGATAAGTAATTAAGAGTTAAGGTAGCCACAAGTCAACTATAATGACCTATCCTATATGTGAATAAAAATTCCTTAATTTTTATAGCTTATAACAAAAGTAAACGAGTAAATAACACCGTAATAAAATATTTATTTTCTTTTGAAATTGAAATACATTATATAAATACAATTTAAAGCCTTTCATAACAAAATAACTTTTTCCTTTTCAAAGTGAATAACAGAGTACGAAAGCATAAGAATACATACACAGCTTAAACAACTTTTGCACAAATAGTAGTAAGACGGTCCAAGATCTCCCATTTCAAATCTTGGTTCTTCATACGTCTGTTGTGGAGGAGAAACATCACTCAGGTGCTTTTCTACCAACCATGGACTAATAATATGGTCCCCCACACATTCATTTTTCAATGAAAGGCCCTCCCTTCGTCGAAAGGATTGGTTGAGTAACCGATTATGTTACCCAACTAAGCATAGTGGTGTGTCCTACATAACTAGATTCCTGTATCCCACAATCCCAAACTAATATGTACTTATTGGATCACGGTGAACTAACAATGTAATCATATCCTGATCTAAGAGGATGTAGGTACATTACATTACTATGGCCATAGTATTCTGGTTCAATAAACGACTAAGTAAGTCATCTATCGCTTACACTACTCAGGGTCGATTTGACTTTGGGCTACCTTACTCTATGTGTAGGCTATGTCCTTCAATGGGTTCAGTTTACCCTAGACTTCCTACCTCAAATAGTCTATTAAGAAATGAGTCAGTCAACAAGTGTCTTATATCTGAACTCCTAATTTAGGAAATCTTTATCCTGGGAGTGTTAGCTTGTCTCAGTTAACCTAATAAGCTAGAGACCATACTTGGTTTTGACATCATTTCGTTCCTAGTAGGTATTAATTACTCTACGTATTCTCCATATACAAAGATCATACAAAAATGCAAAACTTAATCAAATGCATATAAAAATCCTTCTTTATATAATACAAGTTAAGTAAAGCTACCCTTAAGCTCCTTAAACATTTGATCCCCTTTTTACAACCCCTTTATCCTTAAATCCTTCATTTCATCTACCATTAAAATACATTGAATTCCCTTACGCATTTACCCTTAATTGTAATGATTTCCCTTATACATTTTCCCTTTGAATTCCCTCATTCATTTTCCCTTAAATGCAATGAAATTTTATCAAGACAGTTCTAATTATCCTTGAACTACTTGCAAACATCAAACACAAGACTAAGAGAATGCAACATTTCAAACAAGAATTATAATAAAACAGATTTCATGCCTGGTATTTTAAACTCTTTCTCTCAACACTGCTCTTCTTGACACTCTTTCAACAACTTCTAAAATTCCAATTGGAGGTGGCTTCTTTGCAAGTTTCTCAAGCTATGGTGATCTCTTTAAGTCACTCTTCTAGTAGAAGTTCACTCAACTATGGATTCACTCTTCTCAAAGCTTAAAAGGGATTTAGCACAATAAATTGGCAATTGCTGGTAAAGCTTCTGTATTTCTCACACTCAGCAAAAAGGAAAAATTTTGCAATAGAGAAAAACACAACTTAGATAATGGATATGGGAGCTCTTCAAAATGTAAGAATCAAATTGCTCGAAGATGTGAAACAAAGAATGGTTGGGTGTGTATTTATAGGCCCGAAATTGCAACAAATTCCTTCATTATGGGCATGTAAAATGACAACAAGGCGCCCAGACTCAGTCAAATGCTACTTGGAAAACTTATAAACCCTATATCATCATAAAAAGGAGTGATTCGACCCTCTTGGAGCTAGCATTACCAGATTTATTCAACTCAAAGCTCAAAAATCACCACTTACAGGAAAAACATCCTTCTTTGGTGCACAACAGAGAATGATACATGTTTGTTGCGAATTTGTCAAGTTTTAGATTGCTACAGCGCACTTCATCTGGCCGGCGTTTCATCTTCTCCAACGTT
Source organism: Sequoia sempervirens (assembly GCA_007258455.2). Lineage (NCBI taxonomy): Eukaryota > Viridiplantae > Streptophyta > Pinopsida > Cupressales > Cupressaceae > Sequoia > Sequoia sempervirens. The sequence goes on along the minus strand of VDFB02256578.1, from coordinate 9,451 downwards.
TGAAACTTTCCTCCATTTTTGTTGTGTTTGAAGCTTTCCTCCATTTCACGGGAAAAACTCTCAGCAATTATTTTTGGTTTATTTCAAATGTTACCTCCAAATTATTTGATTCATATTATTTCCTTATGTTTTGAAACAAGAAGCTCGATACTTTTATGAAGACTCGTTTTTTCCTTTAAGTCTAGCAACTATTTTCTTCAAATAGTTCGCTTTATTAAATTTGCTCATATTAAAAGATTTGAATCTTTTAATTTTATCACCTTTGAGTTTTATAAATATTTACACTTTGGAGTTTATAAATATGTACACTTTAAATATTTAATTATATATATTTATATATTTTATAATATATGTTTTTTATTAAGTGTTAATATATTTATACATATAAATATATATATATTTTCTACATTACCATCGTAATGTGTATATATATTTATATATATGCATATATTACCTTAATATATACATATATTTTATACCAGGTTATAAAATATATAAATATATATTTACACATGTATTTATGTATCTATGTATATATCATATAATATAATTACTCCATTGATATATATACATATATACATACATATATATATATTTCCTAGACAATAATATTAAAATATTATTTTCACCACTGATATTAGGCAGGGTGTGTACATATATACATGTGTATAACCATATATACTCTTGTGTATACGTATGTATGCGTATATACATGTCAACACATACGTATGAGCATATCCATCTGCTTAACGTACGTATGTATCGATATGTTTATACATATAGATACATGTACCCAATGTAGGCATGTGTATACGTACCCACTCAACCTTTAAACATATATCTTTCACATTTTCCATACAAGGATCACAGTATAGTAAGTTTGACAATAAACAATCATCACTCATAAAGCACAAAGAAGTAAACCAGACTCCTAAAGCCTATGGATGACTTATCAAGACTAACTTATCTAACTTGGTTCCATAATGATGTGTGTGTATGCTCAACTGCTTAACATTACCGGTTAAATGACCAAGCCCCTCTCCCAAGTGATATTTCCCCTCCGCCTGGAGGAATGGTTCACATACCTTCATCCACTATCATAAACTCACGACAATCAAATGCTCACAACAATAACAGTATATATAAACTTCACAAGATATAACAACATTATACATATTAACCTCACAATGCACATTTTCACCATGATTAACATCAATTGAACAACATAAAAATGAGACAATCACTAATGTACAAAACTCATATTGATAACAAGGTGCATCATATCTTATTCATTCATAAAATTGTCTTTACAAATACATAATCCCTATGCAGTACTAATAACTTAGTAGCTATACAATCAGGATGTAACATACTCCCCCCCTTATGAATCATCGTCCCTGATGACTTAAGGTATTATTTCAAACATAAAAAGTCAAATACATAAATTTTATTCATTATTCTCAAAATCTTTGAGAATATTTGGAAACTTCCGTAGAATTTCCTCATAATCTTCCCATGTTGTTGAATCCTCTGTGTACTGATCCCACTGAACTTTGCATTGAGTGACATCCTTATTGCATAAATGAAGTTTACGCACCTCCAACACCTTTATAGGCTCGAGAGTTATTACTCTGGGATCCTTTACCTGTAAAGCAATCCAATCAATAACATGACTATCTCCTAGAATGTACTTTTTAAGATAGGACACATGGAAGACATTATGCATTTTGGCAAGAGTAGGTAGTAAGGCGATACGGTAAGCTACAAGGTTAATTTCCTCAAGGACTTCAAAGGGGCCTACATAACGAGGAGACAACTTAGAATATTTTCCAAACTTGATGGAACTCTTATGAGGTTTGACTCTCAAAAGTACCTTGTCACCTATAGAAAAAATTTTGGGCACTCTCTTGGCATCTGCATAGCTTTTCTATCGACTGTTAGCTTCTACTAACCTTTGCTTAATAACCTTCATCTACTCATCCATTTCAACTAACATTTCAGGTCCAAGACTTATTTGATCCTCAAGTTTATCCCAACTTATCGGAGTTCGACACTTACGACCATATAGAGCTTCAAATGGAGCCATTCCTATAGTAGAATGATACGAGTTATTATAAGAAAACTCAACCAAGGGTAAGTATTCCTCCCACTTATATTGTTGATCCATGCAATATACCCTAAGTAGGTCCTCTAATACTTGATTTACCCTTTCCGTCTGCCCATTTGTTTCTGGATGATATGTTGAACTTATATTTAACTGTGTCCCAAGTGCAGAAAACAAAGTTTGCCAAAATCTAGAAGTAATTCTTGCATCCCTATCAAATATAATCTTCTCAGGAATTTTTTGCAACCTGAATACTTCTTGTACAAACTTTCTTGAAATAACTGGCGCTCAATCAATTAAATTTCCTGATATATAGTGTGCCACTTTTTTCAACCTATCCACTACCACTAGTATGGAATTATGTCTATTCCCAGACATGGGCAATCCTTGTACAAAATCCATACTAATTACTTGCCACTTCCACTCTGGTATTTCATGTGGATATAATAGTCCTACAAGATGATGATGTTCATCTTTTACCCTTGACACTCAAGACAATTTGCTACAAAATTAGTTGCATCTATTTTCATTCCTTTCCAGAAATATAAGGGTACATCTGCCATAATTTCATCACTCCAGGATGACCAAATTAAGGTGCTTCATGAATTTCCTTCCATACCAAATTTCTTAACTCTTTGTCATCAGGTACATACACTCTACCCTTGTACCTTAATAATCCATTGGATTCAAACTGAAAACCTTCATATATGGGATCTTGTGGATCCTCTTTCAATGCTTGATTAACTTGCAAATAGTATTCATCATCTTTGTATTTCTGAAGTACTTGCTCCTTAAAATCGGTATGAATTGCTACTATCGAAGAGATATGGCGTCTTCGACTTAACGCATCAGCTACCCAATTTTCTTTTCCTTTGATATAATTAATGTTAAAGTCATAATCAGCTATTAACTCAAACCATCTTTTGTGCCTAGAATTTATATTTGGCTGAGTAAAAAGATACTTTAAACCATTATGATCAGTTTTAAGTTCAAAGGGTCTTCCCAGCAAATAATGCCTCCACATTTGCAAAGCATGAACTACAACTTCCAACTCTAAATCATGTGAAGCATAATTCATTTTGTATGGCTTAAGCTTTCTGGATTCATAAGCAATCACTTTTCCGTCTTGCATTAATACTCCACCTAATCCTTCTCCACATGCATTAGTTATGACTAAAATTTCCTTTTGGATCAGGTATCTTAAGAATAGGTGCAGTAGTTAACTTCTCTTTGAGTAGGTCAAATGCTTTTTGACACTTCTCATTCCATTCAAACCTTTTTCCTTTCTTCTGCAATGAAGTTATAGGAAAAGAAATTTTAGAGAAATTTGCCACAAATTTCCTATAATATCCTGCCAATCCCATAAAACTTCTCACTTCTGATACGTTTTTGGGTATAGGCCACTGAACTACAACTTTAATTTTGGCAGGAGCTACTGCAATTCCTTCTGTTGAGATAACATGCCCTAGATAATGGACCTTCTTTTGATAGAATGTGCACTTAGATAGTTTTCCATATAGATTATGCTCTCTTAACCATTGTAAAACCATCTCAAGATGTTTGCTATGTTCTTCATTTCTGGAATATATCAAAATGTCATCCAAAAAAATCAAAACAAACTTATCTAGATAATCTCTGAATACACTATTCATGAGATTCATGAACGTTGCTAGTGCATTTGTTAACCCAAATGGTAATACAGTAAACTCATAATGTCCATACCATGTTCTAAAAGCAGTTTTAAAGATATCTTCATCTTTAATTCTTAGTTGATGGTATCCCAATCTCAAATCTATCTTTGAAAACACGGTTGCTCCTTTCATTTGATCAAAAAGATCATCAATGCAAGGTAATGGATACTTACTCTTAATCATAGAGTTATTGAGCATACAATAGTCTATACACAACCTTAAAGTTCCATCCTTCTTTTTGAAAAATATCACAGGTGCTCCCCATGGTGAAACACTTGGTCTTATCAATCCTTTTGATAATAACTCATGTAATTTTGCTTTCAACTCCATGAGTTTTTTAGCAGTCATTCTATAAGGCACTTTAAAATAGGTTTGGATCTAGGAACTAGATCAATGGAAAAGTCAAACACCCTCTTTGGTGGTAAACCTGGTAAATCATCAAGAAAAACATCTGAAAATTTCCTTAGAATGGGATATTTTTCCATATCAGTTTTCCCGCTTTCCTCAATTTCTCCATCTTCTAGTTCTTGTTGACTTTGAAAATCAAAATTTTCATTTTCATACTCAAGATCTTCTATTTTTACTACAAATAGTTTGCACCCTTTCTTATTAGCTCTCAAAATTTGCATTGTTGTTATCTGCCTGACCTTTACTTCTCTAGGTATTCCCTAAATCTTGACTTGATTACCATAGTCATCTAAACATTCAACTATTTTAGCATTACAATCCACTATGGCTTTGTGTCTCCATAACCAATTCATTTCTAGGATAACATCATAGGATCCTAGAGGGGCAACATAAAGATTGACTTCGGTTGTGAAACTGGGTAGTTCTATTCTAGCCTCAAACAGACATTGGTCCACCTTTGCTCTTGTGTTGTTTGCATATTCAACACTCCATGACATAGCTATGTGTCATGCCTTTCTAGTTAATTGATTTGCTATCTTAGGAGAAATAAAGTTTTCAGTAGCAGCAGTATCAATTAAAATAGAAATAGGCAAACCAAACAAAGCACCTGGTGTCTCAATTGGCATTACTTGATATTCATCCTGACAATCATCAACAGCGGCATGAATCCTCTACTGAAACATTGCTTGTTGACTTGGTAGCACATTGCCATGAGATTGAGTTCCTGAAGTCTTGTTGGGACATTCATTTGCATAATGGTCTCATTTGCAAATAAAACATCCCGACCTTGGACCTCTTTTTGCAACAGCTTCACCAATTTTACTTGTACTCTCACTTGCTTTGTTAGTGTTGCTAGTGTTAGGATTACTCCTCTTGCAATCTCTTTTGAAATCTTTTCCACTGTAACGAGATCTCTTTCCCTCTAGTTTAACAACACCTTGTACAGGTTCTTCCTTCTTAGGAACTATCTTATTGGTGACCTCAGCCTCTTTCTTGTGCTCCTTCCTTTCTTGTCACGTGGAATCTGTCTTCAGTTTTTGTTCTTGCTTCACTGCCTTCTCATATACCAAATCCATAGTAGCTAGTCCATGCATGTCTACTTCTCCACCAATCTTACTATTGAGCCCTAAGATGAACTTTCTGATACGAAAGTGTTCATCCTTATGGTATATTGGGACATAGCGAAGAAGTCTAGTAAACTTCTCCCAATACTCATGTACTGTCATGTTCCCCAACTTTAACTCCTCAAAATCAGTTAACTTTTGGTCATAGAAGAGCTGGGGTAACCACCTCTTTAGGAATATTTCAAAAAACTCATTCCATGTCAATTTGCATGAGCTTATATCCAATTCCAGTTTCTTGTTCATCCACCAGTTAGAGGCTTCACCCACTAACTGATAAGCACCCCAAGCTGCCTTAGTAACTTCATCATAATTTCTTATTTCAAAGTACTTTTCCATTTGTACCAGCCATACTTCAGCTTCATCACCTCCGGCACTTCCATCAAATTTTGGAGGGTATATCTTCTTCATATCCCTTGTTAACTTAGTGGACACTAGTTTCTTCTTCTTTTCTATGGATGGAGTAGGAGATTTCTCCTTCTCATGGTTATGATTAATATCTTCCCCATGTGAAGAAATTTCCCCTTCATTTTTGGCGATAGGTATCTCAACTACATGTACCTCTATTGCTTTTGCTTTTTCAAGATTGAACAACCTCGCCAAAATCTGATCCAACTTCGCTTCCATTCTTGTTGGTTCTTGTTCTCCATCACAACTAGTTCTAGGATTGCTTCGTGATCTTTTCGTAAGTTCTCACCATAATTATAAGATTTGTTTAACTTGAACGTTCTATTCATGTTAATCTTACTATCATTTAACTACTATGTAAAGTATATACTTACAAAGAAAACACATGCATATAAACACAAAGTTCACAATAGATATAATTGATGAAAACATCATTTTATTCATATTATTGGAATCAATATTTTGTCAATTACATAGATGGACTTTTCAAATAGTCAAGAGGAGAGTATGATTCACTCTTAGACTCATAACTTAAGGGGGTATATCCTACAAATTGTGACAATTGTTGTTCTCTTTCATTTTGTTCATCTCTAATTTGATCATGTCTATTCGAAAATCGGTAGTATCCTTCGGATTTATTGTCCGACACATAATTGTGTAAAGCAATGTCATTTGGTGTTCATCAACAATTTTGACTACAATGGTCGCAGACATTTGTTCATGAGACCATTTCTCCATAGGTGGTGTCTTTGGTGTATAACCTTCAGACTCCTTGAAAAAATTTCTATCACCTTAGCTAGTGGTTGAACCCTTGGATCCCTAAAGATAAGTGCAAGGTTTGTACTTTCTTCAGATGGCATATCTCTGGAGAGTGGTAACATATCTAATTCCGCAGGTGAGACTGCTTGAAGGTAGTTATACATTGCCACCATTCTCATCTTTCTCTTCTCAAGATTGATTCGAGAAAGTGCATGACTGAAGGTTTTTGTATCACTCAACCAGATTGCATTATCGTAGTTGGTTCCCTGAATGGTTCTAACAATAGCTTCTTTTTCCTTCTTCACTTTCAGGTAGCATTCATTTCTGATTATAGACTTTCGAGCTGTCAATCTGATACGCACCATCCTGACACAAGAAATTTTCACAACATTAGATAATGATGGAAAGGAAAAATTAATGAGCTCATAGGTTCCAAAGTTAAACTTGGCTCTGATACCACATGTAACGACCTATCCTATACGTGAATAAAAATTCCTTAATTTTTATAGCTTATAACAAAAGTAAATGAGTAAATAACACCGTAATAAAAAAATTATTTTCTTTTCAAATTGAAATACATCATTTTTAAGCCTTTCATAAAAAAATAACTTTTTCCTTTTCAAAGTGAATAACAGAGTACGAAAGCATAAGAATACATACACAGTTTAAACAGCTTTTGTACAAATAGTAGTAAGACAGTCCAAGATCTCCCCTTTCAAATCTTGGTTCTTCAGACGTCTACTGTGGAGGAGAAACATCACTCGGGTGCTTTTCCGCCAACCACAGACTAATAATGCGGTCCCCCGCACATTCATTTTTCATTGAAATGCCCTCCCTTTGTCAAAAGGATTGGTTGAGTAACCGATTCTGTTAACCAACTGAGCATAGTGATGTGTTCTACATAACTAGATTCTTGTATCCCACAATCCAAAACTAGTATGTACTTATTGGATCACGGTGAACTAACAATGTAATCATCTCTCGATCTAAGAGGATGTAGGTACATTACATTACTATGGCCATAGTATTTTGGTTCAGTAAACAACTAAGTAAGTCATCTATCACTTACACTACTTAGGGCCGATTTGACTTTGGGCTACCTTACTCTATGCATAGGCTATGTCCTTCAATGGGTTCAGTTTACCTCAGATTTCCTACCTCAATCAATCTACTAAGAAATGAGCCAGTCAACAAGTGTTATATCCGAACTCCTAATTTAGGAAATCTTTATCCTAGGAGTGTTAGCTTGTCTCAGTTAACCTAATAACATAAGCTAGAGACCATACTTGGTTTTGACATCATTTCATTCCTAGTAGGTATTAATTACTCTATGTATTCTCCATATACGGAGATCATACAAAAATGCAAAACTCAATCAAATGTATATAAAAACCCTTCTTTATATAATGCAAGTTAAGTAAAGCTACCCTTAAGCTCCTTAAACATTTGATCCCCTTTTTACAACCCCTTTATCCTTAAATCCTTCATTTCATCTACCATTAAAATGCATTGAATTCCCTTATACATTTATCCTTAATTGTAAGATTTCCCTTATACATTTTCCCTTTAAATACAATGAATTCCCTCATTCATTTGCCCTTAAATGCAATAAAAGTTTATCAAGATAGTTCTAATTATCCTTGAACTACTTTCAAACATCAAACACAAGACTAAGAGAATGCAACATTTCAAACAAGAATTATAATAAAATAGATTTCATGTGTGGTATTTTAAACTCCTTCTCCCAGCACTACTCTTCTTGACACTCTTTTAGCAACTTCCAAAATTCCAATTGGAGGTGACTTCTTTGCAAGTTTCTCAAGCTTTGGTGATCTCTTTAAGTCACTCTTCACAAATTGCACTCTTCTAATAGATCTCTCCCAACTATGGATTCACTCTTCTCAAAGCTTAAAAGGGACTTAGCACAGTAAATTGACAATTGTTGGTAAAGCTTATGTATTTCTCACACTCAGCAAAAAGGAAAAATGTCACAATAGAGAAAAACACAACTTAGATAATGGATATGGGAGCTCTTAAAAACATAAGAATCAAATTGCTCAAAGACGTGAAACAAAGAATGGCTAGGCGTGTATTTATAGGCCCAAAATTGCAACAAATTCCTTCATTGTGGGCATGTAAAATGACAAGGCACCTAGACTCATTCAAATGCTACTTGGAAAACTTATAAACCCTATATCATCATAAAAAGGAGTGATTCGACCCTCTTGGAGCCAGCATTACCAGATTTATTCAACTCAAAGCTCCAAAATCGCCACTTACAGGAAAAACATCCTTCTTTGGTGCACAACAAAGAATGACTCATGTTTGTTGTGAATTTTTCAAATTTTAGATTGCTATAGTACACTTCATCTAGCTGGGGTTTCCTCTTCTCCAGTGTTTGAAACTTTCCTCCATATTTGCTACGTTTGAAGCTTTCCTCCATTTCACGGGAAAAACTCTCAACAATTATTTTTGGTTTATTTCAAATGTTACCTCCAAATTATTCGATTCATATTATTTCCTTATGTTTTGAAACAAGAAGCTTGATACTTTTATGAAGACTCACTTTTTCCTTTAAGTCTAGCGACTATTTTCTTCCAATAGTTCGCTTTATTAAATTTGCTCATATTAAAAGATTTGAATCTTTTAATTTTATCACCTTTGAGTTTTATAAATATTTACACTTTGGAGTTTATAAATATTTACACTTTAAATATTTAATTATATATATTTATATATTTTATAATATATGTATTTTTATTAAGTGTTAATATATTTATACATATAAATATATATATATATATATATATATATACGACATTACCATCATAATGTATATATATATATGCATATATTACCTTACTTAATATATACATATATTTTATACCTTATAAAATATATAAATATATATATTTACACATTTATTTATGTATCTATGTATATATCATATAATATAATTA